>JAHBCN010003309.1:77320-97774 GCA_019359885.1 Listronotus oregonensis | reverse complement strand
ACGAAAAAGTATCCATAATTAAGTGGCATTATGGAAAACAGTTTTAGAGCAGTATTTGAAATGTTTTCAGTTTATTTTTCCACCAAGCCCATTCCGTGAATTTTAACTATTAAACGTTTTGTCAGTAAGTTTGAGTCCAAAGGTACCGTAATAAATAACTGTAAATGTTTAACTCAGGATATCGAAAATAGAGCCAAAGAAAGAGAGAACAAAAATCTTAATATTGTACTGAGTGTGGAGGAAAACAAAATGGTTAGTACGAGGGTTCTTGGGTAAGAGTTAAATTAACATCATACAACGGCATTCGCACTTTAAAAAAACACAAATATTATTCGTATAAATTCGAAAAACATCAAGAGCTGCAGGAAGGAGATGAAGAGCGAAGAATGGCATTTTGATTTGAAACGATGGAAAGAACAAATAATGATAAAACAATTTTAAGAAATATTTGTTTTACCGATGAATGTACATTCACCCTAAACAATGAACCAAATGTTCAAAATTGTCGGTATTGAAGCCAAGAAAATAAACATCGCATTGTTCATACTGTGACACAATATTCTCAAAAATCAAATGTATTCGTGGAAATTATCGGACACCACATCATTGGACTCTTTTTTATGGACTATAACCTGACAGCAGAAACCTATTTGGACTTATTTCAAAATCAAATTTTACCCGGCTTGGAAGATGTTGTTCGAGAAGATCAAATGATCTGGTACCAAATGGATGGTTGCCCTGCCCATAAGTCCCGTATGGTTAGAGACTACCTGGAAAATGCTTTTAACGGTAATATTATTTTTCCACGGTATCCGATACTTTGGCCAGCCAGGTCACCCGATCTTTCACCAAATGACTTCTTTCTGAGGGGTCACTTAAAATGTGTCATTTATAAAAGTGTAAAATTTAAGAATCTAAACCAGCTACAAATCGCTATTTTGTTATAATGTAATAAAATTTAATAAAAAATAATGGTAATGTGTCTTTTACTTTGAATGTAATGATTGTGAGATTGATAAAACGAAAAAAAAACATTCCTTGTATTCGGCTGTACGTCAGATTTAACAAAGCCTTATAACAAATTTTTGGCTGGTGGCTGGTTGTCTGTTTGGTTTTACCTATAAAGCGAAAATTTGGTAATTTTGCAATTTCATTTAATTGAATATTTCCAGATTTGCTTACTAAAACTTTTTGAATCTTGGCACGAGGGTGTGTCAGATTGGTCTCTTCAAAAAGTTATCTTACATTTTTTCCGTAGTATGTACAGGGGAGCCAATAATAACCCCCTTAAAATTTACATGGGATTTCCTAGGTTCCGCTCGGAGACGCACCACCCGGTATAAGAAGTTACAGTTACCCGTTTAGCGGGCGGTTGAACAGGCATCAGCAATATGTCACACCCATCCGTATGGCACAGTTTGTTCCGTCACATAAGTTGTGACGGAACAATCAAGAAAAATTTTATGACCTTAACCCCGTAATACACTTAGTTGCTTTGACGAATAAATCTGCTTATCCTAAAAAAATAGCTATTGATTTAATAATTAAGCCCAGGAAACCACAGATAAACATATCGTCGTATTTAATAACGTCCACCCTGTAATACATATTTTGACGAATAACAATCAGCTAAATAAACTGAAACTTGTTCCTTATTCTGGCTTCGTCGGCACTTTTATCGTTTCGGTTTCAGCAGAGTCATCGTCATAGTAGTGACGTTCTCTTCCCGGTTTAAAAATAAAACCTCATTTATATCTCTCGCAAAATTTTAAACTTACCGTGGTTAGTTTATTAAAATATTTAGATGTAGTTTGTTAAGAGAGTGTTTTTGTTTTGAGCTATTTAGTTATTTGTTTTATGTTTATGTTAACGTTTTATTTATGTTAGTGGATAAAGGGCAACTGCTAGCTGTACTTTCTAGTAAGTACTTAAGAAATTATATTTGAAATTTGGAATGGTAAAAGTAATACCCTTGTCAAAGAAATTTTTAATTCATTAGATAATAAATTAATGAATAGCAAAAGCTTTTAATGTCAAGGTTGTGTCAAAAAAAAATATTTAAAACCAAAGTAGTACGAAAACAGATTCGAGGTAATTTATAGCTTTTTTAAATAAATTATTCCTTAAATAGGTTTTCTCTCGTGAATCATTTTGGGTATCCAGTTATTTTATTAAATTTCCTACGTTTTTTCCATGTTGTCATAATTTATATAACTTCTTATTTTATTTACATATCTTTTAGTTCTAAAAATGTTTATGTTTTATATTAATCTAGAAATAATTCAGTCATTAAAAGAGATAAATTTTAAATAACTTTAATATGTGGTACTAATAAAATTTAAAATGCAAAAAAGAGAAAGAGGGTTTTATGGATTTTAGTGGTAAAAGTTCACCCTAATCGCTATGCACATTTAACGTGATAGCATCTTTTTTATTACATACTACCACTGTCATGGCAATATTAATAGATTGTCCTGCAGCAATAAAGCAACGATTTCCTAAAATAAACTACTCTTTTATCTTTAGGATAGCCAACTATGGCTTAATAAAGATGATTTAAATTATCTCTAAATTAATCCTTGCATTTTTGGCAAAAATATGGGAACTTGTTTTGTAAAAAAATAAAATTTTCTTTTGAAGTCAAAGAGAAAATTATTGCAGATAATTGGATTATTTCTAAGGAAAATATTGCTAACACTGATCAACATTTGAGAAGCGTCGAATCAAACTGTATTTTGTCTACCATTGGACAAAAATGAGTTTCATACAGCATTCCGTTCCTAAAGTAGCCTTCTTTTGAGTTCCAAAAGTTTACGGATCAAAAAGTATTAGATCCCATGCTACTTTTTGATCCGTAAACTTTTGGAAACTCAAAAGAAGGCTACTCTAGGAACGGAATGCTGTTTCAAACTTATTTTTGTCCAATGGTGGACAAAATACAGTTTGATTCGACGCTCCTCATTTGATCTACGCGGGGACGCCGAAAGCAGTAAGGTTCTATCAGGGTTTTTGGGGTCGCTGATTACGATAAGAGGGTCAGTTAACCTTCATAACGTCAGACTCAAGAATATTGAAAGATAAAGTGAAGAAGAAACCATTGAAAAATCTGGAAAAATTCGTTTATATGTTTTGAGGTCGTTGAATCCGGATCCTGTGTTTATTTACCCTTTGGATCTATCTATATGTATGATTTTTTTCAGATTTTTCCTCTGCTTTTTCTCCACTCGATCTTTAAATGACCTAGAACCTGACCTTATGAAGGTTAACTGACCTTAAAATCCGATTAGCTGACCTCGCAAAAATACGTAATACGTACGATTTTTTTCAAATTTATTTTAATCCGATTAGCCGACTTCACTCGATTTTTAACTTTAAACCTGACCACATGAAGGTTAACTGACCTCAAAATCCGATTCGCCGACCTCGAAAAAATACGTACGAATTTTTTTTAGATTTTTCGAATCGTGCTTAACATTTTTATCCCAAAAACACTTTAGAATACCCTTATAATGACCTTGGATGACCTCTTGAATAGTTATAAATAGACGCCGATTTCGGATTTAGCGACCTTGAAAACATATGCATGAGTTGTTTAAGATTTTTCCAATGATTTTATTCTTCACTTGTCTTCACTGTCTCTCATTATAATCAGCGACCCCAAAACCCTAGTAGCACCCAACCGTTTCCGTCGTTCCCGCAAGATCAAATGTTGACCTGTGTATAAATTTTTTTTGCTTTAAAATAATAAAATTTTTATTATGTAAATTTTTACTTTGGAGAATTAAAATTTAATTAAAAAATATAGTTTTAGTTTATGGGATACACGATGATTAGAGTTTTATTTTATGAGATCGACACATTATAAGAAATGCTGGAATTATACAACAAAAATTATTTATTACTAAGAAATCGAAGGATCCAATTAATTCTTTTCTAAAATTTAGCGACACATTATGACTAGTGTTTTAGAGTAAAAACTTGTTTTTTTTTATTTCCTGCATATCGTGTTGTTGTTTCTGCGTTGTGTTTTTTCTGTAGTGGCAATATTAAGAATATGTATTTTTGCTGCCGTTTTTCGGGTGCCTTTATTAAAATGTCTAAAAATATGTATCAATAGTATAATTTCTTATTTACTGAACTGGCATTTAACAAGGTGTTTATCTCTTGATAACACATAGCCTTATGTTTAATTTTAAACAGACAGATATATAAAGACATAGGTACATTCATCCAAAGTAAAAATTTACATAATTTAAATTTTAGTCATGATTATTACAACGAATTTGGCTTTTTCATAGAAATAATTTTTAATTAATGTTACCATGGTTATAGCTTTGGCAACAGTGTTCGTTTATATAGCAGCGTGTGAACGTATTTTCTCCTAATGGACACTCGCTCGAGTAAGCGAGCGTCCAAGCCTATTACCATGTAGCATTATTTTGTGCGTCTAGAGTGAAATCTATAATTGTCTATGCTTAAAGAAAGAATGCGTAAATATTTGAATAAAAAACAGTATTTCTTTAGTATTATGGAAAAATATTTAAAACAAAATTAAAAAGTAAAATCGGCTGGATATCATAAAAATCAATTTAAACATTAAGTTTGCTACCTAATAATTGAACACATATCAACAAGGTCATAGACAATTATGTAGGATGAATAAAAAATTATTTTTAAACTTCCACTGTCTTAATTCATGTGAAAAACGCAACGTTTCAATAAGTATCTCCAACATCTTAATTCACACCACCACATTTTGCAAAACCTGGTGCCGTTATATGCAAGTGTGAAAGTTTATAAGACTTTAAAATTTTTTAAATAATAATTAGTAAAAAAATGAAGAAAACTCAGTAATAACATATAAAATATTAAATTATTATTATAGCAGGGCGTTTTCGGCTATACAGCCATTTTTAGTACTACTTGTAAATTTTCTTATTCACTGGGATGCTATTTTTTTGTTGTTTTATTTTAAAAAAATTATTATTAAACTCATTTACTTATGTAAATAGGTACTTTTTTTGATACCTACTAGGTAATAAGTAAATTATAAGATGACTTGTCATTAGAGATTAATTTTTATAGAGGTTTATTTTTATTATCCTAAAACAAATATGTAAAGATTTATGGTCCTTTATTTAATATTTAAGTTAATATATTTTTTTCTTAAATTTTAAAGAGTTACAAATAATTTTTTACGTAAAATGTATATTGACCCAAAACTGTTGGTATTTTGAAATATTAACTAGATACCTGTAGGGCTCTTTTTATGATACGCCCCATGTAAAGCTTAAAAATTATAGACAATTACGTAGTTTAGAAAAAATATTTTTCGTAGAACTTTATTGTTGTTTTTTTTAAAACACTTTTCTAAGGGTAATTGTAATTATCTTTGGTATTCTTAAAGTCAATTCTAAATAAGTTACATGCTGTTTTCTAATTGAATGTCCTTATTAAAGGGTACAATTTTTAGGTCTATTTTAAGAAGAAAACTTTATATGATCGTATGTTCTAAACCTCTTAACTTTTGCAATACAGGGTGGTAAAATTTTTAAAAATGGATCATTTAATATTATTATCTGCAATACCATATTAAATTTGGCATACATGTATCATGAAGTATTTTTTAGTGTACTAATTTTTAAAAAAATGTCCACCAGTGGCGTTCGTACGGAATTTGACCTGCCTATTTTGGCAGACATTTATAATACACCACTGAAATAAAAATTATTTTTGAAATCCCCAATCATTTCTAAGCAAAGTTGATTACTTGATTTTTTTTTAATCCGATGCACGGTTTTTGCTTAAAAAAATAAAAACCATTTCTCTGCATAACAATATCAGGAAACAATATCACTATGCAAATAAATATTTTGATTTAATTTTTCTTGGTGGATTTTCATTTTTATTTTTATTCCTGATTTTTTTAGTCCAAGGCACAGTTTTCACCTAGAAAAATTAAATTTAGATATTTCGCTGCATGGTAATATGGTTTACCGATATTGTTATGATCTTGCAGAGAAAAGGTTTTTATTTTTTTAAGCGAAAATCGGGCATCGGATTAAAAAAAATTAGTTATTAACTTTGCTTAGAAATGATTGGGGATTTTAAAAATAATTTTTATTTTAATAGAAATTAGTGGCGTACCATCAATGTCTGCCAAAATAGGCAGGTCAAATTCCGTACGATCGCCAATGGTGAAAATGAAAAAAAATGTGGTACACTAAAAGTGCCTCCTAATACATAGTACATGTATGCCAAATTTCATAAAAATACCTGATGTGGTATAACAAATAAAAATAATAAATTATTTATTTTTGAAAATTTTACCGCCCTGTATCCCAAAAGATAAGACGTTATTATATAAAGTTTTCTACTTAAAATGGACCCAAAAATCAGCCTCTTAAATATTGACATTTAATTAGAAAACACCCCGTATAATTTATATACAGTAAAACTTGTCTACAACGGCCACCATAAAATTAAGAATAATTGGCCTTTACAGAAGGGTGGCCAGTATTGCCAGGTAACAGTTGTTCAACCATTTGAGGCTACAAAATTTTCCACTTATAAATAACTTGCTGCCTCAAGTGCTTTTTGTTTAATAAACGGTCCAGATATTGGAACATTTTTACCTCTTGCTTTGCAGAATGAATTGTAGAAGACTGTCTACTGAGTCTGTCTGAGTACTGTCAGTAGATCACTGACAATCCTCCCGACTTCGGGGATTTCCTCTTTTGTTCTAAATTAACACCTTCTTCAAAAATTTGTTTCAGTTTAGCTTCATTCCTGATGATATTATTTATTTGGAATTTTCTAACCGCAAACTTTTCAGCCAGTTTTCGCGAACCAAAGCGTACTTTTGACTTTCCGCGATAACATCAATTTTTTCCTTTAATGACAAACTGTTTTAGTTTAGGGACACGACCAAACACTTTTTGATTCCGAACACAATAACTTTATTCTTAGCGATTAAAGACACAACTAAAAATATAATGTAAAGATAATCCCCATATAGCCACTAAGTAATGCTATTTGAACCTGGCCATAAATATTATTGTTGTATTTCCACCTTTAAAATGTGCAGAAGCTATAAATATAATTTTAATGTGGATATATATATATATATATATATATATATATATATATATATATATATATATATATATATATATATATATATATATATATATATATATATATATATATATATATATATATATATCAGATTGTCCCAAGTAATGGGACACAGAACAGCAGATTCCTTAGGTTAAAATAATGCAATTATCTTAAACTTGCCTTATCCCAAAGTTGATAATAACTAAGATACAAGGTGTCAAACTTTTAATTTTTTCTTTGTTTTTTCGTAATAATTTCTTAACTAAATGACGTAGCGGCAAAATTTGAATTTGGGGTTCTTTGAGGCGAGAAATTCAAATTTGTCCATACTTTTCATGTTGCTGGTAGGGGACGCCAGCTACATCCTACCCCATTTGTTTTAGATGGCATAGCTTTTTTTAAGCTTAGTATTTTGAACTGTTTATTAAAAAAGTAGTTACTATAGTTCCTCTGCGTCAAAAATGTATACCCCATTTATGTCTCTAGAAGCAACTGTTTTCAGAGATAAATGCAATTTAAAGGACCCCGCATTTTTTTTATGGAAAATGGTTTTTGGCCAATTGTTTTTAAACTTTGCAAAATAATAGTTTTAACATGCTAATCATAAGTTTCCACGGCACAAAACCCAAAAACCCCTCTAACCCCCCCAAAATTACCCTCAAAATTCTCCAAATTCCTGGTGACATTTAAGGCTGATTTTGGGGGGTTAGAGGGGTTTTTGGGTTTTGTGCCCGTGAAGACACAATCAGCGTGTTAAAAACTTTACTTTCAAAGTTTAAAAACAATTTCTCAAAGCTATTTGCGAAAGGAAAATTGCGGGGTCCTTTAAAATGCATTTATCTCGAAAACCTTTGCTTCTAGGACATAAAAAATCTTGGCGCGGGGGAACTATAGTAACTACTTTTTTAATAAACATGTCAAAATACTTAGCTTAAAAATTATGCCATCTAAAACTAAGTGGGGTGGAGGCCGTACCTGGCGCCCCCAACATAAAAATATTGACAAATTCAAATTTCTCGCCTCAAAACCCCAAATCCCAAATTTTTACCCTAAATCCTTTATTAAGATATTATTACGAAAAACTGAAACAAAATTAAAAGTTTGACACCCTATATCGTTAATGTCAACTTTGGAATAAAACGGGTTTACGTTAGTTCATTATTTCGACCTAAGGAATCTGTTCTCTGTGTCATTATCCTGTATATATATATATATATATATATATATATATATATATATATATATATATATATATATATATATATATATATATATATATATATATATATATATATATATATCCCAACTAGCAAAATGGAATTCTAAAAGAACCGAATTATTGTATAACATCGAATAGCGTTGTTTTAGGGACTGTTTGTTTTTATTAAGCCTTTTGTTGCCATAATTTTGTTTTTAAATAAAATTGTTGTATTAAATGGTTTTATAGTGACTTTTATGATATATCCTATAACGCATTATACGATAATTTCTTTTAAAATGATATAATACGTTATAAGCAAGTTTTATACAATATCAAAAATATTATTTTATAAGACCTGTATACCTATTGTATAAGAGTTCTATAATATACTATATTAGAACACTATAAAATTGTTACTTAAGCTTGTCTTATAAAAGCCGTATAGTGTTGCATAATAAATATTTTATAGCATTGAATTGCACTGCATTATAAAACACTTTTATACGTAAACTTTAGATACTATACGACATTCTCCTTTATAAATGCCTTATAGAATAAAACAGTGTCTGACAGAATAAATTTGATCTAAGATCTGCGTTGACTGAAGTGAATGCCGTAACCTCACTTTTCCACTAAAATAATTATTTTGATGGGTGACAAATTTAATTAAAATAATAATGCTTAATAAATAATGAATCCTCAGTGGAAAAAAATTAACAAACGCAGTGGCAATATTAAAAGAGCTTGTAAGAAAACATATCAACAAATTCTTGCAAGTAATCCAGAGATTGTTTGTTCTAATTTTAATGGAAGTAGGCCTGATACCACAAAGCTGGAGAACATAATTCCTCCGATCCCACAAGACAAACCAGACAATAATATTCGGAAACACTGATGCGATTAACCCAATCATCAGCTGATTATCTTGCATCTTTCTTTAAACCACTATTGAAAATAGATATGTGATATCAGCTGATGATTGGGTCAACCGATCAGTGTTTCCAAATTACTATTAAATTTTTATCAGCTGTTTTAAAATTTAAATTCTTATTAGGTACCATATAAGATCTGGCAACCTCTAGTTTTCTTGAATCTCAATATTATTATTACTTGTCAAAACTTTGTAGTGCTATATATTCTTCGTTATAAAACAGTTTTATCCTATATTTTATTTTCAAATGAAACATTCTTTAAGGATTATTTGGAATAAAATTGTTGTATTATAAATCGCCATGTTTAAATAAGGAATTCTTGTGTCGCCTATTTCCGCCATTATGAACAATTAAGTTGGAAACATGAAACTAAATTGAAAAATGTGACTTTATTATTATTTAGAGAATTATATTGTGAAAGGATTGTCACATGATGGAATAAACCATTAAAATCATAAAAAAAAGAATTTTAAGAAAAAAAATATTATATTTTTTATATATGTTTACGTGAAACTTAACCAAAATTAAAGCGCTTCATTTTTTTGCCAAACACATGCCTACAATCTATCAATAAAATTTGCGCCGCATTAAAATTTTTGCAATTCAAACCTTCCAAATGATTTAATAAAATATGCTATATTATAACTGCCCCGCCATATTTTTACGACCGATAAACCAAAGTCTCCATTTTTACAACAATGCATGCACAACCTCTAGATTTATTCACAATAACACGCTTAAAATATAATTTGGTTCTAATTTTCTGCACTAAAAAAGAAAAAATGGTTTTTTAAACTGCTAAATGATAAAATGTTTTCATGGTTCAAAAAAAAACACATTATAAAAAAATATATGTTATACAACCATTTTATAATACATAAAAGTCTTCCGCTAATCCCTTTTATAGATGTCCTACGTGACACACTACAAAAACCATTTTATAGTAGCTGTATAAACGTACATAAAACATCGTATAAGTGTTGTATACACTTTTTAATAGAACTGTTATACTACCAAACTGTTCTAAAAAAGGGCCCTTTTTTTGGTATAAGGATCATATAATTTTTTTAGCACGTTATAGGAATTTTAGTATCCTATAAGATATATCTTATAGTTGTTTATACAGACCTTATAGAACTTAATTTTAGTTGGGTATATATATATATATATATATATATATATATATATAAAGTTAATTGGGGTAAGTAAGCTAATCCCGTTTTCTACATGGTTTTATTAGTCAGGTTTTTGAAAATTTTGAAAAATCCTGAAACATGCATTTTCGAAAATGGCCATATTTTTTTTAATAGTGAAAATTTTTCAAATCTTGAAACTTCTTAAACAACTTTTTTGTAGAATATAGATAGTCAACTTTTTTTTTCTACGTTTCGGGTTTTTTGAATCATCATCAACTTTATTTTTCATATGGACCCATTTGGTTTTTGTGCAGCCAAATAGTGCTTTGTATTCTATTTTAACAATGTGTAACATGTTATAATTTAAGAGTTTATAACCTTATTTATTTCAAAAAACAAATTTTCCTCAGTTGGTTGATTCCGGCGAACGTCATTTTTTTTAAACAATAAAATATTAGTAATTGGCAAAATAGATAAGCTAAACAGACGTTTAAGAAATCGGTTTCGCAACAAGCTATAATGTTAACACCTTGTTACAACAAAACTACACAACAGGGTAATTGAAACAAGTGAAAAAAACACAATGAAAAGTGGCTAAACGTTCCCACTAAAATGAAGATGTAAAATAACGACTTAAAATTCAAAATATTTCCATTTTTCTCAACATAAATGATATTTTTTAAAAAGGTCCTAACTTTCCTATGAATGTTTGAAGGTATGGAAATTCTCTATCACCTGGCTGAAGATGTTGGATTTTCTTTAAAGTTGAAGAAAATCGACAACAGATCTGCAGTTAGCATCTCGTTGTCGATTTTCTTCAATTCTTCTTAGGTGTGGTTTTTTTAAAACTTCCGGTTCAACAAATTTGTAACCAGTTTTCGAAAGTATTTGTTTAGGATGTCCTTTGGAAAATTGTCGAAATACGTTTGCATATATTAACATTTCTTCTTCCAATGACGCTGTGACATTCCCATAATCAAGGCCAACTGAAAAATATTTTTTTTTGAAGTGGAGAGGTTATAAACTCAAACTATAACATTTATACATTTTGAAATCAGAAAAAAAAGCACTATTTGGCTGCGAAAAAATCCAAACATCCCCATAAAAAAAAAAAATTGATGAGGATTCAAAACCCAAAAAAAATAAAAATTGCTATTGATTTGAAAAATTTTCTATAAAAAAATATGGCGATTTTAAAATCATTTTAGGTTTTTTAAAAATTCCTTAAAAACCTGAATAGATAAAACCATTAGTAAAGAGATTAGCTTAATAACATAATTGTCCAAAACTTTCCCCTTTAACGATTTTCTATAATCTTGGTTTCCAAAATCCCCATACTTTCCCCCCAAATTTTGGGGAAACCTGATTAATTATATATATATATATATATATATATATATATATATATATATATATATATATATATATATATATATATATATATAATAATATATATATATATATATATATATATATATATATATATATATATATATATATATATATATATATATATATATATATATATATATATATTATTGTCTATCTATTTATTTGTCTGTCCACGTGATTTTGAAGTTATGGCTTGAGCTAAAATCATGAAATTTGGCACAGTGGTAGTCTTTAGCAGTGGCTAGAACCTAACGAAGCCAGTTTTTTGAATTTTGCACCCGGTACAAAAATAGGAGCAAAAAGTTTTTTTTTACCGTTAGCCGTACGGAAGGCGTCTTAAGCCGGGATTCAACGGCGCGTGGAATGGCAATCTTGGGTTGACTGTCGAGTGTCAAGGTTGGCGCGTCGAAATGTGGTCGGGCCGTTCCACGGCGCGTGAGATCGCGGTGGATCGCGGTTTCAGACGTAGACACGCAGCGGTTGTACGTCGGCAGTGTCGGCGGTAAAAATTAAATGACTTGGTTTAATTGTACAAAAGAATGAATCGTTAGCGAACGCGTATCGTTGCTGATGCAGCCTATTATTTTATGTTAGGAACATACAGGATGGCAAGAGGATAAACAAAACGAAAACAAAAAACATGGTGAAGAGTTTCTTTGTACAAAAATCGAGAACATTCTGCAACACAGTTCTGTATTGAATATTTTACACTTATTTGCTTTTTAATTCGTTTCCCAGGATCATGAATTAAATTCATATTTTTATGGTATGCATTCCGTGGGTTTCAAATAATTGACTCGGCTTCAAAAAGGGGAAAAAAATTTTAACACCACTTCATTCGACCATTCATAGTGAAAGTACTACGGCACTGACAGTATAACGCGCATAGCCGCGTCGTTGGAGCGATATGCACGTGTTGCGCGCCAGCGTCCGAGCTCCTTTGAACCGTGTTGATTTACCGACATATGACGGGACTCACCGCGCCGACCGAAGATCGCCAAGCCTGCCCTATCCGACGGCGCGTGAACTGGTAAGTTTGGCGCGAGAACTGCCACTCCACGCGCCGTTGAATCCCGGCTTTACAGAAACAGAGGCGATTTAATATTGTCTCTCGCCTTGCGGAGACAGGCTTTTCATCTAGTACAATCATAAAATAATAAAATAAAAATTAGCCCAAAGAAATTCTGGCCAATATAAAAGGTTGATTTACCTGAAATAGGTTATAAAAACAAGTGGCCCATATAAAGGGTGTCCGTTAACACAAGTTTTATTGTACTAAGTGCACCGAGGCTTAATGGCAATGGGCTTGCGCTTTATTATTTTTTTAAATTCTTGGAACGCATTCTGTAATAATAGGCATAGTCTATGTTAATATGAAATCTGTAATAAAAAAAGCAACAGAACTTTTAATTTAATCAATTTGGTGAACATCTACTAAAGGATATATTATAAATATTTATATAAATAGTTTTATGGTATTTTTGTCACTATGGTTAACCAATTTAAAAAGGTTTATTAAACACATCGTATCTTTATGTAACAGTATTAATGAAATGTATATTTTTTAAACAAGTACGGATATAATTGGGCTTTGGTGGTGCTGTGGTAGAAATAAACTAACCATAGTGCTTATGTTTGACAAGGAAATGGCTACCTATGATCCAGAGCTAAACAGAAACAGAGGAAATCCCATGAAAATTTTAAGGGTGTCAATTATTGGCTCCCCTGTACATTTTACAGAAAATATGTAGGATAACTTTTTAAAGAGACCAATCTGACAAACCCTCCTGCCAAGTTTCAAAAAATTTTAATTAGCGAATTCTTGAATTATTCAATTAAATGTAATTGCAACATTACCAAATTTTCGGTTAAGGTAAAACCAAACAGGCACCTAAATGAATATTGTCCCTGACATGAGGAAAAGTGTCAATAAATCAGTGACAGTATTAAAAAAATGAGTTATTTAATCGACGAAAGAGTATCCATAATTAAGTGGCATTATACGGGTAACAGTTTTAGAGCAGTATCTGAAATGTTTTTAGTTTATTTCCCCACCAAGCCCATTCCATCCATTTTAACTATTAAACATATTGATTGATTGATTGATTGATAATCTAAATATACAAGTTGAGGTTTTGTCCGCCTCGACACTGCAGCCTACAGGGCTTGTTGTATCTCTTGTGTATTTGTTTCAGTTAAAAAGTTTTGACACCTTAGACAGGTGTAGTAGCCCTTTTACTGTTCTTTTCTGGTCTCCAGCCTCCTGGTGGTTAGTGTCCACCATGAGGTTTTGATTTGTTCTCCAGTATGTAAGTGCAGGGCACTCATATATGATGTGAGAGGCTGTCTCTTCCTCTTCGTCACATAGTCTGCAAATGGGTTCTTCTCTATAGATGCCCATAGTGTGCAAATGTTTTCTTAGGGTGCAGTGTCCCGTTATTAATCCTGTCACTATTCTAATTTGATTCCTATTTAGTTTAAGTAGTTCACTTGTCAATGCTTTCGATGGTGATTCCAACATTGATTTAGTGTGATTTTACCTTGGAATGTGGTTCCAGTATGACTGATGTTGTGTTTGAATCCACCGAGTTGTAGCCACGAACCGAGGCTTTTTTGGGATTCCCAAAAACAGGTTCAGGACCCACAAACATTGCTGCGGAGCCTCGCCTGGCCAGGGAGTCTGCATTTTCATTGCCCTGTATTCCCCGTGTCCTGGCACCGGAAAGTGTAACTTTGTTGTGGTTAGCCAGGTTTGGGAGGCATTGCAGACAGTTCCAAACCAACCTTGAGTTGACTTGTTGAGATGCCAAAGTTTTATGGCCGCTTGACTATCAGAGAAGATAGTAATGTCCCTGCCCTTATATCTCCTCCTCAAGTTCTCTCGCAGACAAAGTTCAATGGCATATATTCCGCCTGGAAAACAGTGGCATATTTCCCCAGGGAAGCATAAGCATTAAACCTAGGGGTCATACCATGTACCCTGCGCCGGCTCCATTGTCAGTCTTGATCCATCGGTATACCAAACCAAATTTCGAGACTGACCAGGAGATCGCTCACTACCGCCCCAGGTAAGCTGGGTTTTGTATGGTCTGTGTGTATTTATCCGTTTTGGCATTGTATCACTGCTCATCTCAAATATTGAGTTTGTGATACTGCTCGTTATTCTGGCGTGTCCAAAAAGGCAGGCCCAGAGCACCAGTTGCCGTTGCATTTCAGCCTGTATGCCCCAATCCTTGCCCCCCGCCTTAATAATTTTACCAAGAGGGGGAAGCTAGTAGGGTTTCCATGGCTGCAGTTGGAGTGCTTCTAATAGCTCCCGTTATACAGAGAATGTTAGTCGCTGGGTTTGGATAACTCCAGCTCTGCTTTTCTGTTCTATTTTTGGCACCAGATAGTTGAACCGTAGGTTATCATGGGTCTTACAAATAAACCAGTGCACTACGTGGCTGAAATCCCCAATTCTTCCCCCACAGCTCTTTTGGTAGCCATTAGAGCCATTTTGCCCTTATTAATCATATTCCATATTGGATTCCAGGTTAGCTTAGAGTCCAGAGTTAATCCAAGATACTTTACCTCCTGGACATCCCGAGTGGGTACCGAAGAAGTGAGGAGATATTAAATCATCCAGCTTCCTTCGTCTAGTGAAGGGTATTAGCGCAGTTTTGCCAGGAACAGTAAGGTTTTCCTTGTTGCACCATCCCTCCACAATTCTCAGTGCCCTTTGCATAAGCTCCGAGGTTGTTTTGTTATGCTTCCCCACGACAAGTATAGTGATGTCATCCGCATACCCCTGGGTATAGAATTAAACATATTGTCAGTAAGTTCGAGTCCAAAGGTACCGTAATAAATAATTGTAAATGTTCAACTCAGGATATCGAAAATAGAGCCGAAGAAAGAGAGAACAGAGATCTTAATATTATATTGAGTGTAAAGGAAAGAAAATGGTTAGTAGGAGGGCAAGAGGTAAATAAACATCATACAACGGTATTGCGCACTTTGAAAAAACACAAATATTATTCGTATAAATTCGAAAAACATCAAGAGCTGCAGGAACGAGATGTAGAGCGAATAATGGCATTTTGTTTTGAAATGATGGAAAGAGCAAATAATGATATAAATTTTTAAAGAAATATTTGTTTTACCTATAAATGTACATTCACCCTCAACAATGAACCAAATCTTCATTCCTTGTATTCGGCTGTACGTCAGATTTGACAAAGCCTTATAACAAATTGTTGGCTGGTGGCTGGTGTCTGTTTGGTTTTACCTGAACTGAAAATTTGGTAATTTTGCAATTACATTTAATTGAATAATTCAAGATTCGCTTATTAACATTTTTTGAAACTTGGCTCGAGGGTTTATCAGATTGATCTCTTCAAAAAGTTATTTTATATTTTTTATGTAAAATGTACAGCCAATAATTAACCCCCTTAAAATTTACATGGAATTTCCTATGTTCTGCTCGGCGATGCACCGCCCGGTATGTAAAACTTCAGCTGAAGCAGCTCAGTATAAAAAAACCCAAAAATACACTTGACAACCTAAATTGGTGCTTGTTTATGTAAAGTCTTAATTTAATTGTTTTAATCCCATGCAAACACAATAAAAGCATATGGGAATATATTATAGTAGTATAAATATAATATGTTTTTATAAAAGATTTTAAAGAAAATACCACTTCACTATAAAATTTTGTCCTGTTTTGATTTTAAAATATTTTTGTCATCTACTTATGTAATTTGCTTGTGTATGTAAGCTGCATTAATGTTATTGTTAGTGGATAAGGGACAGCTGCTAGCAGTGCTTTCTGGTAAGCATAATTTTAAATATTTTAATAAAGTGAAATATTTAATATAATCCAAATCATCGTTAAATATCCATTGAAATCAGGTAACTTATTTACAGCAGTTTTCGCTAAAACAGTCTTTAAAACCGTTCCAGCTCTTACAATTTCAGTCAAATATCCAAGGTCTAAATAAAATAAAGCAACTGAGTTTTAAAACAGAAATTCTAATGGGTAAAACTGTATATTGCTTTATTTTATAGTCTAACAAAAATAAAAACTAACTTTTTTTTGAAAAGCAACTACGCTGTTTATTGGTTTTAAGGTATGGCTATTTAATTTTTATTTTTTTTTATAAAGATTTACGTAAGAACATAAAATACCATTTTTATAATAATATTATGAGAAACCCGCTACAGTTTGTTATCAATGATCTAATTTACATGACAAGGAGATTTAACTAAAATTTGGGGACTCTTAAATAAAACGGGAATAAAATTCCAAATTAAATCTTATTTTTTTTTATTTAGTGGCAATAGTTTAATATTAGTTTTAGCACTTTAAACCACTTAATTATTACTAATTAGTCTAACAAATTAAATATCTAAGATTAAAATAATTTTGTTAATAAATTTATTGGTGCCAAATTGGTGACTCTGTTAATTAATCTTTAGTTTAAATGTTGTATTTTTACATCCAATTTAACATATTTGCTAAGTCAGCTTGGCCTAAGTTTTTAAAAATAACTAAAGAAATAAAAGTGTTAGTTTATCTTTTTTTAACACAAGAAAACATTAAAGACTTTAACTTAAACTAAGTTTTTAAAAATTACCTTTAAGAAATAAAAGTGTTAGTTCATTTTTTTACCACAAGAAAACATTAGAGACTCCTTATAGTATCCATAATAATACATACCAATTACTCGTTTTGCAAACGGCAAACGGGTTTTTATTAACATCAGAGAATGATGCTCTAAACTGTAAATGCTACAAGAAAATTATTATCGACCTAAGACGCCTAAATTATGCAATAAATATAAGCAACATTAAATAAAACAATTTATAATTAATAATTATGTAAACTAAAATTATCCTTCCAATATTATGGTGTTACAAAAAATACTCTAATAACCTAACTAGTTTGAAATAATACTACATATTAACGAAAGCTATTAATTATTAATATGGTCAACTATCAAATAACTTCCTAAAAAATTCCTAAAATGACACGTTGACACAACGACCTCTTAAAGATCTGTTTTAAGTTTCCTGCACATATACGGCTGTCTTTTTTAGTAGAAAAATAGCTTTTCTGTAGAGCTTCCCCCGCGTGTTCTACATGCTTTTGGCTGTTTTGTTTTTTTTTTAGTTTTTGCGTGACTTTGCGAACTGCAAAATCAAGTAGCAACGCAGCGTAAGGCATTAAAAATTTCCTACATTCGATACGGATGCCACCGACGTCTGCCCTCACGCGTCTTGCCGTTTGGGTAGCTATATTCATTTCCATTTTAACCCCTCAAGAGATGTAATTCCATAAATGTCACCTTAAACATAATCAAAGTCCAGAAATGACGAAGTTTCATACAAACTTTCACCCTTTCCTTTTACCCTCTAGAGAGGCAGAGTGTCCTAATTTTATCTGCACTGGTCAAGTAGTTTTTGAGATATCGTTATTAGTGAAAAAATGTATTAATGTACGATTCAAAAAATAAGTAACTTTTTGCTTTTATACATATATGGATAAAATAAAAACTTCTTCAACCTTTTTTATATGGTTTTTAACCATATAAATTAATTTTTTTACGTCAGAAACTAGCACCCTTTTATAATTTTTTCTATTCTGTTTATTTTTTAATTTTAGAAATACATTTGTTGGGTCTTAATTTAAAGAATCTTTTATAATTCTTAATAAAAGCTTTTAAAAACAAATTATTTCATATAGAAATGATGGATCCATGTAACTTTATTCATAACTTAGTAATATACTTGTCTTGCTAAGGTTGTTAAAGAATATTTATTATTATTCTAATAGTTTTAATTAGGAATGCACTGCATGTCTTATTAAACAAAATAATGCCTATTTCAATATCTTTTTATTATTATTTCTTTTAATTTATTTAAAGAGAAACAAAATACTCAATGATTTTTGCGGTTAGTGTTACTTATGGCCAGTTGCAGCAACAATTTTAAGGAACTCTCAGCATAAGGTAACCCTTAAAATTGCCAAAGAAGCAATGTGACTAGCTACCTTGGATTTTTTTTTAAATTGTTGGTGCAACATTAATTCTTATTTTTAAGTATTTTTAAAATAAAGAGAAACATTTTCTTAAAATACATCATTACAAAAAAGTATCGGCAGACTCTTCGCATTTTTTTATATTCATTTTTTGATAAGCAACAGGATTTGATGCAAATAAAAAAATGTATTTGTGCTAAACTAAACGTAATTTTCATTCCAAAGGGAAAAACCTAAGAAATGTCTGGCGCCAGCCAGACATACAGCTCTAATATTGATCTTACAGGATGATCTTACAACAAACGCATCTGTTTATACTTTTTACTACATTTTTTTCTTCTTTTTCCAATTTAAAGAGCTATGGATAGCCAAAAAGATATCCTTTTTTTCCGTTAAATTATTAAATTAGAAAATGACTAAATTTCCAACACATCCTAATTTTTAGACCAGAAATTTTTAATATGTTCTATAGTTTTGTATGCGGATTCATGTTTCAGTATGTTTTCTTTGGGATATTCGCCTTACTACTTTTTGGAAAATGGGACCACTTCGGTCCAGGCCCCGAGGTATAACGAACTAAGCCTGCTCAGCCCTATTGACCCCTGTGAACTTGCAGCTCGTCTGCAACGAAAGAGAAGAAAAACCCCTCAAAAAAACCAAAAAATTAAGAACACTAATCTACGTTTCGGTGACAAGTCGGCCAGCGTTTTCAAAATGAAAAAGAAAAAAATTACTAAATTTTAGCAAATTTTGGAATCAAAAGGTAGACAATTCTGATAGTATTTATTCTTTATGGCGTTTTATTATAAATTACATATTCGTTTATTTGACTGGTATGTTTATAATTTTTAAAAAGACAAAAAAGTGGTGTGTTAATTGATTTGAAGTTTACCTGAATTTATTTCAGCGTCGAGCATAGGTGACCATGTATTATTAAAATTAACTATGATACTACATATTTATCTTTATTTAAAAATATAAATGCACTTCCTTTATTTTACTTTTTTTTAAAGTTTTCTTTTGCTAAAATACCAAAAGCATTCCAGTTTATTATGTGGATGTTATCAAATGCGTGTTGACAGATTTTAATTTGTGGGAAATTTGTGTTTTTAAATGTTCTATGTTTTTTTGGTTTTAATGGTCGGAAGTTTAACCTTATAAAAATTTTTTTAAAATTCAAAGGGGTCTTTATAAAAAAACATTTTTTGTTTTCGTTTATATTGTATGGGTTTGGTTTTTTTATTAAGATCTTAAAGGTGTTTTTTGTTTAAAAATTATTTTCTTCTGGTTTTTCATTTGATAACCCAGGAATATTGGTAAAAATAAATTTTTAAATTTAGGATAATAGTATGCTCAAACACCCTTTTTAAATTAAAACAATAAATTTAAAATTTTTCCCTTTATGTTTTAAGTAAAATGATAAAAAAGAAAAGATATTTGTTTTTAATTTAATATTTTAAAATATTTTCGAAAAAATAAAAATATACCAAATATTTTTCCAAAAATAATTGGGGGGTTTTTAAAAATTCTTGACTTTGGAGATATCATTACATATTAAAAAAAAACTTAAAGTAAGGTATCACCAATAACATAACCTTAAAATAAAAATAATCAAATTATCGTAAAACTATTTTAAAATAAATTGAATACCGAGTT
>JAHBCN010003309.1:0-77303 GCA_019359885.1 Listronotus oregonensis | reverse complement strand
TATATTTTTTATATTATATATATATATATATATATATATATATATATATTTTTTATATATATATATATATATATATATATATATATATATATATATATATATATATATATATATATATATATATATATAATATTTATTTATATTTATATTTGTAAACTATCTTTCCCGGGTTCAGTGCGTTCGGGCCAGAAAAAACATCCTTGAAAATGCCGAATGAGATTTTGGAAACGTTGGGGAAAAAAAAATTTTTAAAAAAACGATTGAACCCCGGAATGATAGTTTACATTAAACCATCCGTAAAAACCTACAATCTAACAATATATATATATATATATATATATATATATATATATATATATATATATATATATATATATATATATATATATATATATTTTTTTTTAAAAAAATAATTAAATTTAAAAATAAAAATTTAATTTAATATAAACCAAGTTAAAATTTTTATGCAAATCGGGGTGTTCCTTTTTTTACGGGTTTCCTTTTTTAACCCTCGTAGTGGACTATAATTTGGATCTTAGAGTGTAATATGTCAGTGGTAGTAGTTATTAATGTTATTCTTAGGCATAATTCTTTTTCTTTCACACTAAGAACTGTTTTCAGGATTTTTTTGGGTTTTAAAGCCTTTCCTGCTTTTTAAAAATAATTTGCCAATATACTTATAAACTTGTTTACAGGCCATTTCAACGAGAGATGTTAGCAGCAGCCCTACTTAGGCCTTATCTTTATTCAACATTAAGCAACACAAAGAGATAAAAGAGGGTCTTAAGGTAATTATTATAAAAAAAAACTAAATTCTTGTGTTGTTGTCGAGACAGGAAGTTTATAGTATTTTAATTTATATCTAATGGTAGGGGTGACCAAGACAAAAAGTTTTGTTGTGACGGGCAATTTTGTTTGTCTTGGGGAAAAATTTTAAAAAATAAAACACTAGTCTTGACGGTTTCTTGACAACTTTTTTCTTTTTTTGCTTCAAAAACGTTAAAGACTCTTAAAATAACTTAATGTATAAAAAAATACCTTAAGCAATTTAATATGCTTATACTTTATTTTTGAATATTTTTTACAGCGGATATTATAAAGAATAGATAAAGCGACAGATAAATAAAGTTTAACTATTCTACTTTTTTATCCATTAATAAAGGTGTTTTAATTGGAATCCTCAAAACTATAAGAGACACGAGGTTGCTTAAACTAAGACAAAGTCGAGAAAGAACATGACACTATATACAGGTCTCTTCATTTTTGAATATAATATTTCCTGGAACAAGTCAAGCAATATTTAAAGGATTTTTTTCCAGATATACTCGGCGTCGGGGCCTAAAGATTACATGCAAAAAAACCTAAAAGTAGCTTAGAGGTCTTTATGACTTTTTGGTATTTTTGGTTAGTATACAGGGTGACTCGAAAAATCAAACTAAGAGTTACATGTAAAAAATCCTAAAGGTTGCTACATATTTTTAAATTTTTGGTACCTTATTTATTAAGGGGTGGCAAGAGGCCTTTAAATTGACCACCCTAGTAGAGTAAAAAAATATTTATTTTAAGGAAGATTCCTTTCACCAAGAAATAACGAACCAACAACATAAATAATGTTCCGTGACACCCCGTATAAAAACACGGATCCTGGTTTTACACCTTTTTATTGCATATCAGGTTTACAAACGTTTTTATGGTTATACTGTAACGTAACGTAATTATGACAACTCTTTAACCTTTAACTGTCTGTAAACTTCTTATCTCTTCGAGCGACAAAACTAAACTGGCCCGTGCGGACTTCCCTCCCGCTTTTTATAGTAAAGTGGAAAAGAATGGAAAAGTCTAGAATTAGCTGGAAGAATTCTTTTACTACAGGATGTAAAAAAAGTGTAAAAAAGGATGTCTCCAGCGCCCTCAGGATAATCCGCAATGGCCGTCGAAAAAGGGAAAAACTAAGGTAACCTATTTTAAATAAATTATTAACCTAAATAAAATAATTCTAATCTTTTATATTTCTAATAACTAAACACTAACTAAAGTTCGTAACAATAACTAGCAACTTTTAAGATTTTCTGGATGTTACTTTAGATCAATTTCGGGCTTAATCTTTATAGTTAAAGAAACATGTTTCACTTAGGGGTTGTTTGTATTGCTCTAAGGAATAATGTACCATGAAATCATATATTTCTAGCAACTTTTAGGATTTTTTCCTTGTAACCTTTAGGTTGGTGTTTCGGGCACACCTTGTAAAGCTAGGAAAAATTGTCTCTTTAAAGGTTGATTTTTCCGTGCCAAGAAGTAGGTAATGAAATCTCCAGAAAATAAAAAAACTGTCAATGTTGGAAATGTACCTAAGATGTGCCATAAAATTAGACAAGAAATAAAATGCCGCGGAGAACATTACAAAATTATGATCAGATGGCTCTATTTTTGGTTTTTTGAAAAATTAAAGGCACATTTTAAAGCACTATTTTATGTTCTTAACAAAAATCGTTTTTAAATAGGACGTTTTATTTTTAAAATACCAATTAACAGTTTCGTTCACAAAAAGAAGAACATTTGTTTAAAAACAAATATTAAAAAGTAAATATTATTATTAATTAGCCGTTGTTATTAACTTGCAAAATTCTAAACTTTGATCAAAATCATCTTCGTTCAATTCCTGTACTAGATTTATTTTATAAGAATGAAATTTATGCAGTTTTAAAGTTCTTCTGATACTAGTACGCCTTGTGCCAGCAACTGTCTTTAACTGCCTGGTACATAAAGTCGGATCAATATTGACGTGGCCTAAAACAGCAATTTCTTTTGCTTTATTTCGCACTATTCGATCTGCAACGACATGTTTTCGGTTTGCCACTGATCCCGTCTTCCAAAACATATCCACCAGCTCAAAAACGTACTGTCTGTTCACATGCTTATCCGGCTGTAGGTTGTTAAATAATTGGACTGCAATAGTAGCACCGTTTCGTAATAGAATTAATTTTTAAAAACACTAAAATAAATGGATAAAACATTACAAGAGGGGCCGAAAAAAAATACCGTTTATTGAGCACATTTACCTTTAAATTCCACAATAATTTATTTATTATTCAGTTCCTCACAACAAAATGTAGATTTTGCTATTGCAAAGGTAGAGAAGAGAAAAAAGGTAATAAAAATATCCGCATAATAAAGCCAAAAAGTATCAAACACAATATAAAAACTTCATAAAAATGAATACTTGTAATTTATTCCTTTTCAAAATAAAATTATTTTTATAATGGTTTTTATGGAGAACTACTAACCCAAATTTAAAAAACTAGAAATCGTTGAAAATATTGGACGACTTTAAAATAGGATATTACTTGACCCCTCATCTCATTTAACATTTAGGGGTTACAGAATTCATTGGCCCACCCTGTTATGAGTCAGTTATTGTTTTTCAGAAAGAGTATGTCAAAAGTAACCGTCAAGACGTCACATACCAATAATTTACGTTTGTCAGGTTGCACAATGTTTAAATTTTTTGCTTTTAGTTTATTCTTTAAATATGTTATTGTTTTTGCTTCTTTCTGGTATGAGCCTAAAAGCAGTAGATTTTTGTTAAAATAAATATAATAAAATAAGTAATAACGATTAAATGTGTATTTAAAGACATGTGACATAATACATTACTTACTGTTCTTTCTTTTATTCTAGACATCCTTTTTACAGCCTGTGTCTATCATTGCCTTAAGTTTAAGTCGAACATCAATTACATCAGGTCAAATAAAATATTTCCAAAATGCATGAGAAGCACATCCTAAAAATGTTTAGTGGAACCAGGCCACAAATTCTAGCAGTACTGTGCAGTAAGTAATATTATTAAGTAATATTTTTTTTTAAGTAATTTTTTGACAGAAGATTTATTATATAATATTTAATAATTAATAATTAAATTGCTTTGATTTTGGAACCGTTTTGTTTAAGTAAAGTTATATACAGGAGAAAGTATGTTTGTGAACATTTATTCGTAATCTGTAAAACTGTCCAGGCGGGATCCTTAAAAATACTAGAAGCTGTAGATATTTTAAGAGGGCAGATAAATTTTTGCGGAAATGTATCTAGACTGACTCGAGGAATAATAATGTTACTGTAAAACTGAAAATAGGTATAGTCCAGGCGGGATCCTTAAAAATACTAGAAGCTGTAGATATTTTAAGAGGGCAGATAAATTTTTGCGGAAATGTATCTAGACTGACTCGAGGAATAATAATGTTAGTCAATGAAACGAAGTAATGCACGAGGAATTTTTTGTGCAGTAAGATAGATTTAAATACAGTTTTTTGCATTCGATTTGCATGAACGTCTAAAAACTTTGTGAATAAATTTAATCAATGGGAATTGAAAAACTGAATTTGAGCATTAAAAAAAAACATTTTTGAAATGCATTTGAAAGTTTGCAATTTTAAAACATTTGTAACTAAGTAAATAATGATGGATTTGTTACTTGAGGGTTTTCGAGGTTTCTGAACACAAATATGACATTAAAAAGACTTGCAGAGTACGTGGTCCGCGCTAAGGATGGTGTAAATGTCGTCTTCTGGAGTTTTAAGACAGTTTCTCCTAATATCAGCCCAATTTCTTTACTTAAAGGGTTGTTGTTGTAGTGATCGCTGAACACTAATATGACATTGACAAGAGCCTGCGGAGTAACCCTGGTGCGCGCTATGGATGATGTGAACGTCGTCTTCTGGAGTTGGTATTAATGTCGTCTTCTAGAATTTTTTGGTAATTTGTTACAAATAAAAAATTATAATTTCTGCTGATAATATTTATACGTAAAATGTTTTTTGATAATATTTTAGTATATAAAATTTTTTTTGAAAGTTTAATACATATTATAAAATAATGTATTCATTATTTTTACTGCTTTCTTTTACTTCTTATTTTTCTTCTTTATTCTGCACTTATATTTCAGCAAAAAATATTGCTTTTCTACTATAAAAGTCAATGTTTGTGCAGTTTGTGCAGTCTGTGCCAGCAAAATTTTTGCAAGCTAAATTGCAACCATATTTTCTGCATCCACATGAGATTGGGCGCACTGGGTACCCCCGAGTAAAAAAATTGGGCTGATATTAGGAGGATCTGTCGTAAAACTCCAGAAGACGACGATTATACCATCCTTAGCGTGCGTTAGGTACTCCGCAGGCCCTTGTTAATATCATATTCTTGTTTAGCCCCCTCGAAAACCCCTGAGTAACAAAACTGGGCTGATATTAGGAGGAATTGTTGTAAAACTCCCGAAGACAACGTTTACACCATCCTTAGCGCGCACCAGGTACTCCGTGGTAGGCTCTTGCCAATGTCATATTAGTGTTCAGTGACCTCAAAAACCTTTGTGTAACAAATTTGGGCTTATTTTTATCATTATTTAAACTTTCTATAATAACAAACTTTAAAACGCTTCTCAAAAATGCATTTTTTAAATGCACACATTCAGTTTGTCGTTTTCCACTAATTAAATTTGTTCACAAAATTTATAGACGTTCAAACGAATCAAATGCAAAAAACCGCATTCAAATCCATCTTACTGCACAGAAATCTCTCCTAGGGTCTATTTTTGTGCTACGTTTCCTCGACTATGTTGATTTCCTTCTGGTGGAAAGGTGTCACTCAAGGCGTGTAAAATTGGATTGTAAAGTTTAGCATTTTTAATATTTTTTTTGTTTTTAACTCGACAAATTTTGATTGTAAAAGAAAAGTACATAAAATAAAAAAGTTTCGTAATTTATTTCTACGTAGGATAGGATTGGTAAGGCATGTTAAAAGTAATTGTTGCTGCTGCCATTTGGCAATAAATAACAAAAAAGTAGAAAAAAAGACTTTTATTTCGGTTTTTTGGACGCTTTTGTTTGCACCTATGCCCTTTATATTTAGAAAAATAAACTTTTTAATGTGTTAAATCAACACACAAAATTTAGGGCCAGTCTATCAAGTAACGTTAGCATAGTAATTTGTTAATTTAAATTTGGTTAACAAAAAAATATTTAAAAAAAGTTACATGTTTTGGAAAAGTCCTCCAAATAAAGCGCTGATTTTTTTATGCATCAATTTGGTGAGGCTGGGATTTCTTTTTTGAAAAATTGTATATTAATTTTTTTGCTTTAAAACAAACTAAATAACATCAAGAGTTTTTTTTTTAATAAGAGGTTGTAGGATAAAAGTACGTGCAAAGACGCTTTCCTTTGATACGAAAAACGTTGCATTTGTTCGCTTAGCTTCTGAGAAATAACCGGTCAAAATTGACTGCTGTTTATGACAGTTTAACATATTTATACCAGTGGTTTTATTTTACCGAGTATTTTCCAGGCTTTTTTCTTTAAGCAAAATCATAGATAAACCAAAGAAACAAAAATGATCTGAAAACTGATATCAAGAGTTCAAATTAGTGACGAGCTGAAAAATCAATATCTCAACTTCTAATGAATCAATTTTGGTCATTTTTTAAAATTCTGGGTCCGTAGGAAAAAGGTTTTAAATATCACAAAAAGAAATTTTAAATATGCATTCAATTCATCATAAACAAAAAACACCACATAACACACTTTATAAATTTTAAATTACATAAGTTTATGTATTTTTACGAGCAAAATGTGAATCTGTTAGACATAGCTCAACACTTTATGAACTTTGAAATACATAAGTTTGTGAATTTTTACAAGCCAAATGTAAATCTGTCATAGACATAGCTCAAATTATTTAAACAATAATTATTTAAAAAAAAATATTATTTTTTCTACAAATTAAAAAAAGGAAATTTTGATGAGCTAAACACAAAATGAAGCATGTTTACATGGGTTAAATATAATTTTGTATAAATGTGTTAAAATTAGGTTTAAAAAAATATACAAGTTGTTTTATTTATATAGCAGGATATAATGTTGTAAATGGAAATATTGGAAATTTCCGAATGCGCCTCGGAAATATTGAAAATATTGGAAATGTTGGAAATTTTGGAATTATCAAAAATAATAAAAAAAAAAGAATAAGTTTTAACTATCAAAACTAATATTTTTATATATTTCTTATACTTTTGTCCAATACAAATTTCACACTAGAAAAATAATTTCCGAAAAAGTTCGTATATAATTACGATTACGAATAATAACATCTCGATCACGGGAATTCACCGATTATTGCTTGCTGGCTATTGCTTGCTTTAGAAGAATTCATGCTTAATACAATATTTAAGGTGTGGATAATATCGATAAAGATATGCCTCTTGATTAAGCACAACTTGTGCCTCGTAGTCGTGAGTAATTACTTTTTTATAAATTTCACTGTCTTCTTTGTATTTTTAGTACTTAAATTTTTATTTATAATAATGATTTCTGCGTTTTAACTTTTGGATGACAATTCCACTTATGTATAAATAACCCTTAAAATGTTAAAAATCAAAATTTGCTATCGGATAAAAGGAAAAAAAATCTGGCTAAAAAAATCGGTAAATTTACGGTTCTATCAACGTGTCGTCCATTGTTACATCAGTAGCGATTGTATTTTAAATTGTTGATTAATTATTATTTTGCTTTTAACTTTGTTTCATTCACACAATTGTCTTACCAAATATTATTTGTACTTAGGTTTTGAGCCAGATATTTTTTTCTAGTTTTGAATAGTTCGGCAATTTAACTCGTTTTTCAAAATCACCCGAGCTACCCTCTCGTGAATATCCGGCAAAATCTGACCATTTATAGTATTACCTTTGATAAACTTTCATTAAATGTTTAGTTTTTAAAGTTTTGTAATTTTTATTTCTATATTTTTAATATTTCCACTATGTTCATATATTTCCAAAGGTTCCTGATACATTTCCGAAAATATTTCCAAATATATATTTTCGGAAATTTTTGAACACTAGCAGGGTAACGATAACCTTTCATATAAACAGTTCTAACAGTTTTATATTAAGTTTTATTTTATTACCAATAAGAAGGTTACAAATTAACCTTATCTATATTAAATGGTAGAAAGAATTACCATACTCTTAAAAATTGTACTAATGGTTCTACGTAAACAGTACTTTATATTGAATTCCTTAATCAGGCTAAAAAATTGTTTAACACGAGTACCTTATAATTTTTATACTTTTAATATATTTTTAGGCAACAGCGTTTCATAAATTTACCTTAACTAAAAACCATAATTATTAGGGAAACAATTAAAGATCAATCTTATAACCTAACAATTACTATGGCGGGTTTAAATATATTTTCGTGTAAAGGGTAACTTACTGCCTATGAAGTACAACACCAAAAATTTCAATCACATAACTTTAATTATTTATTGCGTTCAAAATCACTGGAATATCTTATCTGACAGGGAATACACCCCCATGCTTTACAACTAAATATACCTTACATAAATATTTGTAATAGTTATACTTTAAATGCACCATTTTACCCGCCTTTCCCCTAAGAATAAAACTTTAATAGAGATAGATGTATAATAAGAAAGTTTAAGATTATAATAAGCGAAAGAGAATAAAAATGCATTAAGAATGTCTATCGCAAGTAAAAGAGAAATAATAAAAGACCATAACGACTAGGAGCAGTGAGAAGCCCAAAGATAATTTTGCAAAAAAAATTAGGTATGTCCTTAATTTAAAAAGGCATTATATTCAAGCTTAATGTAAAATAGGATTTATCAGTTTTTTTGTGTGCGACGTTACAAGGAGCCCTGCCATATATAGCGGATAGAACTACGGATCGTTAGTATTTAAAGAGGTCAAATGAAGCATTTTTAATTCTAGCGTGGTAAATGTAACCCTGTAAGACCAAATAGTAGCACTTAAATTTTGGACTTTTATTGGCATTATTTGTTAATTTGTAGACATCGTTTCGGTCGTATTCTTCTGTAACCGTTTTCAAGTGTTAATAAAAGCTAGTTTTAAAGCTACGACTTTTCTACTATTCGTCTTTTAGCAAATCTTTATCTGTAAACTTAGTCTATCCTTGGTCTAGAGCAGGGGTCTCCAAACTACGGCCCGAGGGCCACATCCGGCCCGCGGACAGATTTTGTCCCGCCCGCGGAGAGCTAGCATACTTGAAAACTCCTTTTAGAGAACAAATAATTTTTATAGCAAATTAAATTTAGTTTAATGAAATATTCTAATTTTATGTTGAATAATTATTAATATGACATCTACATTGATATGGTCATGGGCTAACTCCGTTAACTCATAACATTCTTGTAGGCTTATTGTTATTGTTTTGTGATAAGTTGGATAAAGAAACACAGAATTGTAATGAGTAAAGACATGTATAATATGCAGAAAATTTAACTTCAGTATATAATAACTAACAAATTATTGAAATGAATCCAACTAACATTTTATACATTTTAAATAATCACATAACTTATAACAAACATAATGACATATGAAATACTAATGAGATTTATGTAATTGAGATTTTCCACTGACAATAGTTTGTAGTTGTGGACTAATTTTACTTGTACCAATTATTAAAAGAGATTTAAGATGCTCATCAGTTAATTTCGATCTGTAAACATTTTTTGTGTACTTCATTTTGGAGAAGGTTTTCTCACACAAATAAGTAGTACCAAAAACAGAAAACAGACCACGAGAAAATTTATGCAAATTATCAAATTGTGTCAGTGGAAGACTCTTATAAAATTCCAACAAAGATGAGTTTTGATATTTGTTCTTAATTATATCACTGCATTGTAGATCAATCATTTCCATTTGAAGTTCCGGGACTAGGGTTTCAATGTCAGTATCAAAAGGATTCTGAAAAATCTTAATTTGATTCGCAATGACATCAAAGTCCGAGAAACGAGTATCAAAATTTACCTTTAAAGCACTCAAAGTTTCGATTGCAAAATCGATAGGAAACTCAGTCTCAGTAGTGTGGCTGAATATTTCAAATGTTTTAAAATGTGAAAAACATTTACTCGTAGTTGTGATTGAAACAGTCTCAATTTCTTCCGGAATGATTTGATATTAGTGTATAAATCAGGAAGATGCTGGTTTCTCCTTGCAATCCCCAATTCAGTTCGTTCACATGTTTTGTCAAATCAACATAGAATGCTAACTTCCACAGCCATGCGTTGTTTTGTAATTCAGTAAGAGGGCGATGCTTTTCATTCAAAAAAATTTCGATCACTGCTCGAAGTTCAAAAAAGCACTGAAGGACTTTCCCACAACTAAGCCAGCGTACGGCAGTATGATAAGGTAAGTCAGTTTCTCCAATCTCTTCAATAAATTGTCGGAATTGTCGGTGATTCAGCCCAAAAGATCTGATAAAATTAACAGTTGATATGACTGGTTTCGGAACGTCAGACATATCCAAACATTTTCCGCACAAAGACTGTTGATGAATGATACAATGTAAGACTAATGGTTTTGAACCACCGTCATTTTCTACAGCCTTTGACACAAGAGCGACCACTCCTTTATCTTTCCCACTCATGTTTTTGCCTCCATCAGTTGTAATACATTTCAAGTTTTTCCATCGAAGGTTCTTTTGATTAATGGCCATTTCAACTCCTTTTCCTTAAAAGAAGTTCTTCGTGCACTTCATAGCTTTTATCTACTCCTCGAATATAAATCAACACCTGAGCAGTATCTGACACATCCGTTGACTCATCCAAGGCCAAAGAAAACCACTCAAAATGTCCATTTTTGTCGAACAGTTGAGAGGATATATTTTCAGCGATGTTTTCTACCCTTCGAGCTACAGTGTTTGCTGACATACTGACAGTTTTTAATAAATTTACCTTTTCAGGGCAGATTTCTTCGGCTACTGCAATTATGCATTCTTTGATCATTTCTCCATTGGTGAATGGTTTTCCACGTTTTGCAATTTCAAGAGCCACACAAAGCTGGCACGAGTTGCAGCCTCTTGTTCAGTTTTGAGTTTTGTAAATGAAGATTGCTGCGATTTCAATCCGCGCTGCATAGCTTCAAATTTTTTCTGTCCGCAAACTTCCTGTATATTTTGAGTAGTTTTGAAAATATTTTGTTTCATAATGACGTTTAATGTTATATTCTTTGAGAACGGCTATGCTTTCATTGCAAATCAAACATAGCGCCTTGTTACTGGACTCAATTACGAAATACTGAATGTTCCATGAATGATCTTTGAATTTTCTGCATTCACTATCAATTTTTCGCTTCTTTTCCATACTACTAATTCACACACAAAAGCAACAATTCAAATCAAAATACTATTATAAAGATGTCTTAAACTTAAACACGCACAAACACGTTTTAAGGAGGTATGCAATATTTTATTTAACAACAGTGTCATAGGAACTGACTTGTGGTTGCGCCACTAGCCTTCTTATATATTCCAATTACTGCCATCTAGAAGTGAGTGGAAGACACCAGAACTTTCTCGAACCAACGAGATTATTTTGTACGTGCTATTAGCGCCATCTGTTAGCGATAGAAGGTACTACCTATTTCCGCTTGTGTCCACCAGATGTCGTGTCACGTTACTCCTCATGGCTCATACTCTACGACTAATCTAGAAATTACAGATAATGACAGGAAAATTAATAATATGCAGTGTTGCCGTTTTGCGGACTTTAGTCCGATTTGCAGCCTTTTTTAAACGTTGTGTACTTTTTCGGACTTTTTTTTTCATCAGTGGACTATTTCACTTCTTACCACCGGCAACAATGATAATATGGTTTTGGCCCTCGGAACTTACTGGAGTAATCAGTATGGCCCTAAGGCTGGAAAGTTTGGAGACCCCTGGTCTAGAGCAAAGGTACTTTCGGTTTGAACCATGAAGTTAATGGAGAGGAATTAATGTCGTCATGGATAAAACCGAAGCTGGCTATGACGCTATGTTACATACCATACTTAAAACCAGCCTTTGCTTGGAAAGGTTATATGCCACCAAGGCTCTTTAATATTCTTAATAATTTGGAGTGATCTATTTTTTCCCAATGTATACTTTACTCAATTTACAGAAAATTTTGGTAGATACAGGCTTTACTTTAAACATCGTTGTCACATTTCTATCATAATAAATAAACTTTTTTTACTTGTTTCGCGATTCTGCGGATCTATTCCGAAGTTACTTTAAGATACGGAACTGCCCGTAACATTAAGTACCAATTAACAAATAAAGACAATAGAAGTCCAATATTCTAGTGTTATTGAAAGTATGACATTGTCTAACACCTTCAAAGAAACGTTGCGCAAAAGTGCTGGATAAAATTAATCCGCAATTTTAACTTGCATCTATAATTGTGTTTAAGGCGCACCCTACATTTTTGAAAAAAAAATTAATAGTAAAATGTAGGTCTAAAGTCTTAAGCGTTTGGCGGAAAGGGAGAGGAGAGTGGTAGCTAGAGAGACAATAGCTAGAATAAACAACGCGACTTTTTTGTCGATGGCTACTATTTTCAAACTTTTACCTCTAGATGAGCTGTTAAAATATTTTTATCTAAGGGACAAATATCTATGGATTTTAACTGTGAATTAGAACGCGAGGAAAGTAAAAGGGGTTTCTTAATGGTGCTTGGGTGTTTTACCCATAGTATCAGTTTATGTAGATCCAAAACAATCCTTGTTATGATTATTAAAATCATCTAAAAAATTTGCTACGACACAGGGAAATAATAGTAAGTCAAAGAACAAAACGGTAAATACAGGACATAGATTTGGCAGAAGATCTAAAGTTTAGTTTAAGTTACAGTAGTTGGGCTTACCTGATTCAAGGTTAAAGTTTCTAACACAAGAATGAAAGGATGGAAGATGTTCGTACTTTGGAAAAAGCAGTTAATTTGTTAAAGCTTTAAAACTGATCTGAGTTTGGGTTAAAAACCATGTGGGGCCTAGATTGGAGTTAAGTCTGTGACGCAAGGGGTTTGGTACCTCCGTAATATTTTACCCTTGTTATCAATAACCTCTTTAAACTTTGCTTAAAATGTAAAAAAAATAATATTCACTCTGTCATTTTACTCGATTTTCCCCTACATATAAACCTTAAATCCTTAAACTGACAAGGATCGACGTACACATGCTGCCATTACTAAAACAGTTAGTTTGTTTCACATAAATGAGATAATTAGTTTTAGACCCAGAGGCTATTATCAGCATACTGCAGTCAGCACCAGAATTGTAAACAAATGTTTTTGTTTGTAGTATCAAGTATAGAAACATGTCCGGTATTAACGAGATAGCTTCTGGGCCTCAATTATTTTGTTTAGATGGAGATTTTTAATTACTGTGACAGAAGTAATAAGCTATACAGGGTGGACATTTAAAGCTTAGTATTTCGGTTTTAGTTTAAGAAGCCTATGTCGGCCATTTAGATATTTGAGCTGTTGACTTTGAATAAGGAAAAAATTTCTAAAGCAATTTTATGATATATTATGGTTCTTGGGTGCGTAAATATGAAATTATTACAAAGTGCTATTAAATTTAGGCTGGCATTTTTTAGAACAGGGTCAATTTGTCATCATTTAAAAAATTCCAAATTTTCTGGAAATTTCTACATTCTTAGCAAAAATGACACCTTTTAATGTCGAAGAAATATTGTAGATTGTAAAATAAATGCAAGAAACGAATTTAAAAAACCATAAAAATAGATTTTTGTGTTAATATGTATAGGCACTGCTCCAGAAGAAAGATAAATGATAAAAGATGACGTTAAATTCTTTCGAATAAGCGTAGTATTTTTTTACAACCCTTTGGCAAATTTTAAACGATATTTCTTTTGTATCAAATTATTTTTATTTTTAATAAACAAAAAATACTTTTTTTAGAAAAAGTTGTTTTATAACGTTATTTTAATGATTTTAAAAAAAGTTGAATTATGTCTACTTACGTGGGGTTGAAAGTCTATATAACATGGCTTAATACTCCTACTAGCTAGCCAGGTAGCTTGTAAATGTTGTCAAGCAAATTGTAGGCGTGGAAAATTTCGTTTTTAAAGGTAAATTTACAATAAAAATAGATTTTTATTTAAAAAGGTTGTTTTGTAACCCATTTAAATAAAAATTGAAACAATAATTCTTTTTGTTTATAAAATATAAAAAAAATCTGATGTAAAAGAAGAATCGGCAAAAATTAATAAAAATTTGTAAAATTTAAAAATCACATATCTGTCAAATTTTAATAACAATACATCTAGTTACGCTTATTTTTAAGGTTTTTACGTCGGTAGTCTTTTCTGTAAAGCAATTCCCATACCTATCTTGCCTTAGAAAAAAGATGGAGACAAAAAAAAAAAATTTATTACATTTATGTTTTGCGTTTTTTTGGAGTAGAAATGTTATTTAACTTAAGAAGGTGTCATTTCATTAAAAACAAATTATTCTTCGCAAATAGATTTCACGTTTCTTACTTAGGAAAGCGTAGATTTTAAAATATTTTGGAATTTTTAAAAGGATGAAAAATTAACCCGGCTCCAAAAAACTCAAGCCCAATTTTTATATCCTGGCTAATTAGCTTAACTTTTAATTAATTTTAAATATGTGTTCTATTTATCACTTATAATTTTTAATAAATATTCTTTTCACTTTAACCTTACCGACGTTTTTTATTGCGCCCAGGCAAAGCAACAAATTTATTATTATTTATTTTAATTTATATGATTTAGGGTCACGAAATGTATTTTTTTTCTATTTATAATTTAAATAATGCGGGATGGTAGTAGCAAATTAAAAAAAAAAATGTTGTTACATCAGAAGAAGATATCTTTAAAAGGAAAATTAAAAAAAAAACGAGATTTCCAAGGTGTTATACTACGTAACTATAATTTAATATTTATTAAATATTTTTTTACACCAAATAATGAGTGGTTGACTTTATTGATAGGCTATTATGGTTTTAAAATGATTTTAATTTTAAGCCAAAAAAAAATATATTTTATGCATTTTTTGGCTTAAATCACTTTTTCTAAACATAAATTAAGACAAATAGGGTAACTACTAGAGTTATGTCAAAAGATGACCTTTGGACTTTGCATATCATTCTCAGAAAACACATGATTTTGTAAACCAACAGCTTTGTTAGAAAACCGCTTTTGAGAATGGTAAAAACCAAAAATTTTTGTGATTAATTTAACGTTAGCTATATGATTATTGATGTAAGGAGCTAATTTAGCCCCTTGATAAAATTTATTAAATTTAGTGGCGCCTCAAGCGAAATCTAAACGAATATTTGTGACAAAAAATTGTACTATTATGTTCTTTAAATTAAGTAAATAGAAATACAACTTTCTTGTTTTTTGATTTTTTTTTGTGTTTTGCTTAGTTTTCGAAAAAAAAATAAATTCCACCTTATTGCATATCCCTGGACCACACAAGAAATATGAAGAAGAGTTTCTTTCGAAATTTTTTTTCTTATAATTTTTATTTACAATTATATAACAACAACAACAAATTACATTTTATTAACATCTAAACTTATAAACTTTACTGAACTGGGAGAAAGAAAATAATAGGTAATCAAGGATTGCCTTGGAAAACAATTGCATCAACTTGACACTTGTCAACTTTAAAAGCTATTAATTTATAATTTTAGCGAAATTTAGAAAATAGCTGAAGAACTAAATATTACCATGTTACAGTGTGGCAGATTTTAAGAGACCAGCAGTTGTATCCCTATAATATGCAACGTGTGCAAGCTCTATTGCTGAGAGATTTTCCTTTAAGACTACCTTTTTTGATTGGCGAAGCAGTAAAATTTTAAGGAATCCCGGTTTTCTAAGTGGAATATTGTTTACAAATGAAGCTTGTTTTTCTCGCAATTCAATTACTAACTTTCACAACAATCATATTTGGACCGAAAACAATCACACGCCTTAATAAAAAATAAGTTTTAAGAACAGTTTTCTTTTAATATTTGGATTGGAATTATCGGTGAGCATCTGATTAGGTCTCATTTTCTTCCACCTAGACTAAAATCGAGAAGAATACCAAAGGTTTTTAGAATTTGTTTTACCTGATGAACTTTTAAAAGAAGTTCCAGATATGGAAGGATTCCGTATGTGGTACATATACGGCGGGGCTCCACCACACTTTAGTGGAGTGGCGAGGCGATTTTTGGATGAAAATTACTATAATCGCTGGATTAGGAGAGCAGGCCCACACCCATGGCCCCCTCGCTCGCCCGGTATGAATCCTTGGATTATTTTCTTTGGGGACACCTTAAAGCGTTGGTATACAAAACTCCTATTGATAGTGAAAAGGATCTGCAGAATAGAATCTTAAATTTATGTGGTATAATAAAAAATATGCCAGATATTTTCAAGAGAGTGCGTAATTCAATGATAAGGCGACTAGATGGTTGTATTGAAGCTGAAGGGAGCCATTTCCAGCACTAAATTTAGAGAAATTCGTTAGTCTAGATGTTAATGGTATTTAGTTTTTTTGTTGTTGCAATCGTTTTCCAAGGCAATCCTTGATTATTAGGTACTATTCTTAATTCAGTAAAATTTATTAGTTTAGATGTTAATATAATGTAATTTTATTTAGTATTTGTTGTTGTTGTTGTTATATAATTGTTAATAAAAATTTTAAAAAAAGTCGAAATAGCTTTTCTCCATATTCCCTGTGCGGTCCAGGGAAATGCAATTAAGTGGTTTTTTTTGAAAACCAAGCAAGATACAAAAAAAAATCAGGAAACAAAAAAGTTGTACTTATATTTGCTTAATTCAAAGAACATAATAAAAACTGCACAAAAGTAGCTGGCTTACATTTTTTTGTCAAAAATATTCGTTCAGATCCCGCTTGAGACGCCAGTGGACTAAATAAATTTAATTTAGTTACGGCTAAATTAGCTCCTTAATGTTATAAATACTACCTCCAATTAACAACAAATATAGGTACAGGATATTTAGAATATTTACGAAAAACCATTTTTTTAAATTAATTTTAAGACCCTGTACCTTAAGAACAAAGCATTTGCTGACCCATGTTTATATAAACTTTTTGTCTTAAAATTCCTAAAAGAATCGTTTGCTAATTTTAAGGTACATACCTAATTAACACCCTGTATACTCGCTTATATTACGTATTTAATTCTTTTTAATCGGGTTAAAGCAAACATTAAATTAAAATTAGTCCAATCATTGTAGCAAAAAAAGGTCATTTTTGTAATTAACGTTAACAGATATCTGACTGCTCCATGACTTCCGGAATAACCTGTAGATTACTAAAATCAAAAATCCAACCATTTTTTTTCAGGTAATTTTTTTAAACAATAATTATTTAAAAAAATTGCCTTTTTTCGTTTTTTTTATGTAACAAAAAGTACTGGCTATATTACTTTAATCATAAAAAACCATTTCTAGAAAATTCAAAAACCTACAAAATGGTTTTTGAAAAATCCCGATCTAACCATTTTTCGCCGAGAAAGGCCGGATAAACGCTTAAAACAGACCTTTTTCAAAAATTCGTGTCTTCGTTAATTTTCAAAATTAAGGGTTAATTTTTTGGAAAATGATAGTTCATAACATATACTTTGAGCTGCCGAAAGATGAAAATTGTCGCATTGAAAAGCCGTTTTAAAAATTCTAATCGGACCATTTGCCTAATATTCACGGCACTTGCAAGATAAGGGCCTAATTTATAGTGGGATTGAATAAAAACTATTATTGCGACAACTCTCATCTTTCGATGGCTTAAAGTATATGTTATAAATATGAACTATCATTTCCCAAAAAATCAGCCCTTAATATTGAAAATTAACGGAGATACGAATTTTTGAAAAAAGGTCTGTTTTAAGCGTTTTTCCGGCTTTTCTGGGAGAAAAATAGTCGAATCTGGATTTTTTAAAAACCATTTTTTTGGTTTTGGAATTCTCTACAAACTGTCTTTTATGAGTAAAGTAATATAGCCAGTACTTTTCGTTATATTAAAAAAACGAAAAAGAGTCCTTTTTTTAAATAATTATTAAAAAAAAAATACCTGAAAAAAAAAATTATGGATTTTTGGTTTTAGTAATCTACAAGTTATTCAGATATCTGTTAACATTAATTACAAATAAAATCTATAATGATTGGACTAAATACCGACTTTACATATAAGAGCAAAATGTAAGTTGTTGCATATTAAACAGAAATTCAAGTAAATACCTTCATGACGCATGGGATTTTGCACTCTTCGTATAAGGCGCATGATAAAACACATTGATATTATTTAATCTATTTTTCTATATAACCACATGTAATGAAAGAAAATTCATAGAAAATAATTAATTTTTAGTACTAACCATTGTTTTTTGTAATTCCCATCTTATAGGAGTGGTCAATCTATAATTTTTTAATACTTGCATTTTCAGTTGAAGCCGGTTGCTAAATTTATTCATTCTAAATAATCAGGTAAAAACCTCAGTTTCGAATAATAATTGAATACCGTAAAACCCAACTTTAAAGAATACAATTTCGTCTGCAAACCAGTTTCTTTAAGATAGTAAGCACTTTCGGAGCTTAAGTGCAGAATGTAGTGGTGAGTTTGGGGCTCATATCGTAAAACAGCTTTGGGGAATTAAAACAACGTTGTTTTGTGGATTTATTAGATATTTTAGTTCTAAATCAAATACTCATTAATATTAAAAAGTGAACAGTGTACTAAAAAAAGTTGTGTTTGTTTTTATTAAAAAAGAAACTCCAAATTACAAATTTAAAATGAAGTTTTGGTTACTGGAGATGTTTAAGCAAGCTGCTCCACAATTTATACCTGTATTAGTAGGTAAGGACGCATATAAAAACAATAAATTTGTATGTTTAGTGATAAAATTTACTCTATTATTTATATTTATTATTTTATAAAATTTATTCTATTTAATATTTAAAACAAAATTTTTAAATTATTTTGTTATTATTTAAAATAACTCCTTTGGCATTTCTTAACTCAAAAAAATGTGATTACCTACTTATTTTATTATTTGTTTAAATTTAATTTTACTATTATTTATCGTTGCGATTATATAATATTTTTATTTTACAAGGTAGTTTACTATTTTAATTTATTTACTACCAAAACAGCAGCTGTTGTTATCGAAAGACATTTTTATTTGTATTATTTATTTTGTTTTTAAGCTAAAATGATTTTCACTGACATAAAGAATAAATTAAAGTGCAGCTGGTGTTACCATTTATATAGTACTTAAAAAAAAACGTTACTAACTATTTTTTTAAAATTTTGTAATAAACTCTTATACCAAAAAGCTTTATACACTACAGTAGCTGTACTAGAGCACAAATATGAGAAAAACTTGCTAAATGAGGGTTTATCAAATGACTAAAAGCACTAACCAACCAAAAATTGGGATATGTGTTTCTTCCATTTAGAAAATGTCATGGGGCGTTTTTCGATTAACTGCTTAACTTATTTACTCTTTTTTATGTGGGTAAATACACTTCGATTTTTTTAAAGTGCATTTAAACGTTTTAATACTTATTGTTTTGGCGAAATCGGCAAATTAAATATTTAAGTGTCAATTCAGATGGTGTAATATTATGACCGGTAACAATTGCATATACAGTTTTCTGCTATTTTTAAATTTTATGATTTTTTTAAATAAAATTACATTTAAGTATCCTTTGGAATAGCAGTTTATTTCAACAAATAAACTTACAGGATCTTAGAGCGAATTGAGTGGCGGGTGGGGTAAAAAATGTATAAACTGATAATTATTTACTAAAACATGACACACACAAACAGAAATCTATTGACAAAATACGCAGAAAATCGGTACAAACAACTTTTAATTTAAATTTAAAAAAATATAGGTTAGAAATAAATCTAATATCTGATTATACATTCTTTCTACATTATCAAATTCAAAATAAGTATCAACAGTGTTGCCGGACTTAATAATTTTCGGCCATCAAATTTTGATATTCCTGTTCTGTCTGAAATATAATTGGTAAGAATAAAAGGGTGCTAATCGCAACTAACTAAAACTAACCATGACCGATTAAGAGCTTTTAAATTTGTCTAAAAGGTAGCTTATGGTTAATTCTGGTTAGTTAAAGCGGCTTTTTTCCCTAATTATATTTCAGTCGCGAAAATGCGGCGACGTATTAGAAAAGACCCCGATGTGGCAACACTGCACTTTGACGTTTCTTGTCATGCATGCTAAAGCAAAAACAAAAAAAACATTTCCTCGAACACGTAAATAATAATTTATAATTGCGCATTTTTTTACATAAACCAAAAATATACAGGGTGCTTCCTATTGTAAATATGATGTTTGGTACGTACAGGGTCCTATTTTTTGCCCTTTTTTCTTAATTTTGTGGAACTGAGTAAGGAATACTTAAAATCGCTCTTTATAATATGCCTTGTAACTATGGTAATGCTTGTTATGCTGCCACAATATTTTTTGTCAAGTTTTAAGTAATATTATTAAATTGTCTATGCATTTATCTACTTTGCAAAGGATAGAAATCATTATGTTTATAAATCTTAAACACCCCGTAACTACGAAACTGTAACCCAAAGCCATAAGTAGGTATTTTGTGTTTTTAAAATCGGCTTGGAAATTATAAATTTGCCTCGAAATTTGCACTAAATTATGGTGGTTTCTATTCTAAGAATCATCGATAACATCGTATCTACTACATACGTCACCCTTTATATTTAAATTTTATGTCAAAAAATGAGCAATTTAAAATTCCTATTTACATATTGGAGGAAATTTTCAATATTTTTTTGTTTTAACAAATAATGAGTTTGTTTCATATATTATGTATAGTTGGATCATTTTTAAAATGAAAATTCGGTGCCCTTTAAAAAGAAAAAAAAAACATAAAAAGTAGCAAAAAGATTTAATTTTTATTGTCGGTCGCCTTTGCTTTCTATATGGTCTATTATTACAGACACACCCTGTAACCACGAAACTGCCACCTTAAATTATAAGTGTTTTATGTTTTTAAAATTAGCTTTTCTTGGAGATTATGAATCCGCAATTAAAAATGGGGGCTTCCATTTGAAAAAATCGTCGACAACTTTATATCTACAACATGAGTCACCCTGTATATTTATATTTTATGTCAAAAAATGCGCAACTTAAAATTATTATTTACGTTTTCAATTTTTTTTTTTGTTTTAACAAATAATAAATTTTTTCCATACGTTATGTACACACTGTATATACGAATTTGATTAATAATTCAAAAAATAATTATTTGAATGGTCATAATGTAGTTATTGCATATAAGGTTTTCTCCTATTTTTTTATTATATGGCAAAATTTTTATATAGTCATATTCTTGTGTTCTGAGGGATTGCAAATATACTACCGGAGATTTTATGTGTTTTAATATTTTTTTATTTTGATTTTAAATCTTAAAATTACATGCCTTATTTTATAAGCAACAAGTACGATGCCTATTCTTTAGTTTTTTGTGTTGATTTAACTTAAAATTTCAAGTGTGGGTCAATAAATTATTTTAAAAAAATGCTTTTTTCGAATATGCTATCAAGCCACCATCGTTTCAATTGAAAAAAATTAGTTTTGTCACCCTAGGTTAAATTTTTAAATAATTTAAATATTTTAAAAGGAAAATGTTAAAAGACATATGTAGTGACATTGTAATTTTCTATTAAATAGGTAAAAAAATAGAGGTTGTTAGGCTGAAAATTCGAAAGCTGAGGTCATTTTTGGCAAAACCGAAAATCATCAAAAACAATTAATGTCTTTCAATGCAATTATATATATATATATATATATATATATATATATATATATATATATATATATATATATATATATATATATATATATATATATATATATATATATATATATAGAGGAGAGTAGTCATGACTGACTATTAAAAAAATATCGAAACTAAAAGTGGGTTGAAATCTTTTAAATTTTGAAAAGGAAGGTTGATTCAATTCCTGAGTTTTTATTTCTTCTCAGACAACTAAAAATAAAAGTTTTACAATTGAAAATTCTTCCTAAAAATGAAGGGTAAACAGCGTTGACTACGGGATAACAAGATTATCCTTCATAGCCGTATGCGAAAACTCTATTTCCAAGGGGAAAAATTTGCACCCTGTAATAGTTCGTGAGGTGCTGCGGTTGTCTCGACAGACGTGATCGAATGTATGGAACCATCTCGAATGGAATGCATTGCATGAAAACTTCGATTAGGGAGATGTGGGAAAAAAAGAGCAATCTTTTTTTTAGTTGTACCATATATCTGTGAATAACCCAGAAATCGACGGGTTAAATTTATTAAGGGCTTTTTTTAATTTTTAAATTTAAGGAGACGTAAAGGTGAAACACTCAGATTTCTTCTGTCATTTTTCTTCACATGGTTTGACTTTTGTTATATAAAACTTTAATTTTGAAGAAAACAGGGAAAATGAAAGAAAGAAAACAGAGGATCAAGTTCTCTCGTCAGAAAACACAATTATAAAGAATTTTGAAATAATTATTGTCAGGAGTTGGAATTTAAGCTGCGACATTTTCTGCTCTACCGTAATAGTCAACTGTAAACCTCAAACATTTTTTCTTGATTGAAACCGATTCCAGATACGGGGCATTTCTAGGAATAGCTTTTTATGATATGAAACATTTCTAAGATTCAGCATGTCCCCGTCTTTCGGTAAACAAAGACAGATGTCACAAATGAACACCCCGCCTACAACACTTTTGTGGAAGGATGCGTCCTTTAGAATTTCGTCCCCAAAATTCTGTCGGGAATTTACATGGTATTTTATATAAGGCGCCAAATCCCTTTCTAATTTCGTCAGGAACAATAAAACAGTTTTTGTCTTCGCCATCTTTAAAATCTGATCTAATGTTGTTAGCGTTTCAATATATGGGGAAAGAAAATACATTTGTAGCGGGGTTATTTTTATAAATTGCTGATATTAGTGTTAACTAACTCCAAACAACACTAATATCAGCAATTTAAATGAAAATAACTCACAAACACAAATGTATTTTTCTTTACCAAAATTGAAACACTAACAGATAAATTAACTAGCATTTTTAAACAATCAGATATTAAGATAGCGAAAAGACAACTTAAAACTGTTTCTCAAATTTATTCTAAAACTAAATCTCCCTGACAGATGAAGAAGGTTTGGCATTGTATATAAAATACCATGTAAAAATTGTAACAAGTCATATGTTGGACAGACATCTAGAAATTAAAAGGCCGCATCACTTCCCCACAAAAGTGATTGTAGGCGAGGTGTTCATTCATGGCTTTAGCGGAACATGTCTTGCTGATGATCACCAAATGACTGGGATCATGTTTAGATCTTAGAAAATGTCAATTCATATCATAAAAGACTATTCCTAGAAAAAGGTCCATATAAATCTGGAATCCAACGTTCTCAATAAGAAAAGTGACATTTCAGATCTTAGCACGGTTTACAGTTATTTATTACGGTTAGAACAAGAAAAATATCGTAGCTTAATTGACTGTCCAGCTCCTGGGCGAATAATTTTTCTAAAATTCTTTATAATTTGTGTTTTCCTGACGTTTGGGAGACGGGGTTCCTCTTTTTTTCTTTCTGTATTCATTTTCATACCTGTTTTTTTCCCAAAATTAAAAATTTTATACTATAACAAAAAGTCAAACCATGAACAAAAGAAAATGACGAGAAGTGGGGTGTTTCACCGTTTTCCACGGGTCTTGGCATACTTTTAATATTTTAATCTCTTAAAATTAAAATTAAATATAGCATTAATAAATTTACTCAGTCGGTACTGTACTGTGGAAAAGTTCCTAGATTATTATATAGATCCTGCGCTGTAAAAATAACAAGATATGTCTCTTCTTTCACATGTCATTAATCTCGCATCCCTCTAATCGAAGTGAGAACGAATGTCGGTGATCCATTCAGATAGTTTTATACATTCGATCACGTTTTGTCAGAACTTTTAACCGCGCTTTTCCACGTGTTCTCATCCCGGTTCTCTTTAAGTTTTTAAAAAAATTTTTTTCCCCCCTTAAAGATGTAGTTTTTAACATACATATGGAGATAAATCTTGATTATCCGCATGGATATTGTTTGTTTCCACATAGCAACCCACTTTGGTGAGTTAAATCTTTTAAGGTTTTAGGTATTTTTCTAATTGTAAAAATTTTTATTTTTAGTTAGTCCTGAGGAAGGGAAAATAATAAACTCTCGAAAGCTTGACAAAACAGAAAAGGGTTTCATTACTAAATCCAGGCCACCAATCCTTTTCAATAATTTAAAAAAAGACTGCTACACCCACTACTCTATTTTCCCGATATTTTTATATATATATATATATATATATATATATATATATATATATTATATATATATATATATATATATATATATATATATATATATATATATATATATATATATATATATATATATATATATATATATATATATATATATATATATATATATATATACATATATATATATATTTTTGGTGAAAACCAGTGGCGTACAGTTTTTTTTTCGCAAAAAATAAGGACTTCCCGGCACGAACGCCACTGATGTAAGTGCCTTATAAAAAAATTGTACATGTAAATGTGACCTATAATTATTGTACATTTGCGTGTACGAAAACTCATCTCATTATCGGGTTTTCGAGAAATGTGAAAAAAACCCATAAAAGACAAACAACTTTAAACACCCCGTATTATACAAACAAAGCATTTTCGGACCCATGTGTATATAAATTTTTTTTTCATATTTTTAGATGTAGAATCTTCTTTAAGTTTTCCTCACAACATTCTGTAACACCCTGTATATACAGGGTTTTTCCAAATAGGACCATCGCCGGGGGGTTTTTTTCCCTTTCTTTGTCCTATGCACATGGGCGGCTTTTCCCGAAATACAGGATTTAAAAATTTTTAATTTATTTTAAATTTTTCTTTTTACCAAAAACCATAAACCGTTTTTTAATGAAATTTAGAATTTGAAAGGTAAAAAAGATGTTTAAGAAAAAATTTCTTGTTAAAGGGGAGTGGGGGTGGGCTGTAAAAAGATTTGGAAAAAGAAAGTGCCACTGCCCCTTGTCAATTTTGGATGCACTGAATGGAGCTTAATGGCCACAAAGCCCTTTTGGTTTGTTTGGGGTTTCCCCAAATTGGTTATTTTTATAAAAATTTGCAAAGTACCCATTCGTCGGCGTAATGAAAAAGTAATTGTAGAAACACCATGATTATTCAAAACTCTTTGTTTTTGTACAATACACAATTGACATAGTATCAATTATTGACGCAGTATCAATTTTCCATCAATATTTGGGCTGGTGTTATTGGCAATCACATAATTGGTACTGTTGTTCTACCGAATCGTCTTGAACAGGAATCATATTTAATTTTTTCAAAATGATTTGCCGAAGTTACTACCACTTTTTGTGAGAAATGGTACAATGTGATTTAACATATTTAGCTGACACATACGGTCACCGATGGATTGGCTGGAGGTCCAGTGCCATGGCCACCTCGGGGTCTCCGGGCCTGAATCCACTATATTTTTATTTGTGGGGTCATTTAAAAGAAATAGTTTATAAAACACCATTAAATACACGAGAAGAATTATTGAAAGAATAGAAAATGCATTTGTCATCATTAGAGAAGATCACAATATTTGGGAGAAGATAAGAAGATCTTTTTCGGAGAAGGTTAAATGCTCGTAACAACGCTAATGGTGGTCACTTTCAACATTCTTTAGCTTTAAGTCAATTGTGTATTGTACAAAAACAAGAGTTTTGAATAATCATGGTGTTTCTACGATTACTTTTTCATTACGCCGACGAATGGGTACTTGCACATTTTTTTAAAATTAACCATATCTAATAAGGGAAACCCTAAACGAAAAATACCAAGAGGTAACTTTTTTTGGCTTATGTAATAAGCTTCATAACTGGCATTAAAATTGGCAAAAATCAGTGGCGCACATACTCTTCTCTAAATACATTTTACAGTTACCCGTACGCACCCCCTACCGCAGCTGTAGCAGATTTTACTTAAAACTATGCACTTTTAATACACTTCAAGTTCTAAGTTTCATTAAAATCGGTTGAGTGGTATTTAGGTAATTTGAAAAAAATTGAAAAAATTAAACTTTAACTCCTGTATTTCGGAAACCATGCGTTTCCGGACCCATGTGCATAGGACTTTTTTATTATTTTTTAAAGAATTTCCCCACGACGATGGTCCATTTTTTGAAACCCCCTTATATATATATATATATATATATATATATATATATATATATATATATATATATATATATATATATATATATATATATATATATATATATATATATATATATATATATATATATATATATATATATATATCTATATATATATATATATATATATATATATAAATATATAATAATATTATATATATATATATATATATATATATATATATATATATATATATATATAAATATATATATATATATATATATATATATATATATATATATATATATATATATATATATATATATATATATATATATATATATATATATATATATATATATATATATATATATATATATATATATTAAATAACAATGAATATTAATCCTAAATATATAATTAATAAGTATTATCAAACAAAAAAAACAACTGCCTTTTTGCAGATGTGGAAAGTTTACATAGTGAATATTGCAAATTTCTTACAAGAAGTAAACAACTTAGGCAATAACATTTGTCATAATCTTTATTATTATTTAAGGAAAATATCAATTTCCACGATTCTTAATACGCTTCTATTTATTACACCAATTATTTTGCAGTTTCTTAGAAAATTATTTTCTGTTACTTCCGAGATAACAAAAAAACAAATAAATAATTTGCAAAAATTTCCAATCCCAGACTGTAGGTACCTAAATTTCCAAATATCTGTATATGGTCAGATATAAACAAAATATTTAAACACGATATTTTTTTCTTAAATATAAGTAAATATTTTTTATGCCACTTTACTACCTATTTCATTTGTCAGCTCATAATGTAGACAACCATAAATACCAAATACTTCTTAAAGTACCTTTAAAGACCCGATGTTTATTCATAGGTCATTCTATCGACTTACGCTATCACAGCTTGGATTTTACGATATAAAGGCAAAATAGACATGGAAGTGTGGTTAGTCATAGGTTACCCGGGCTTAGAGCAACTTAAGCTAAGCAAAATCGTTTGACCGCAAGATCTACAAAACTGAATTATAAAAAAATATTGATTTTTAAGCCCGGGCAACATACTACCTGTAATAAGCGCTGTTAAAGCGAGCCTATGTAGCCAAACGCATCCTCATGATCCGTTGTTACGTGAAATTCGACTGTTACAATTTAAGAATTAAATGTGTCGTGTAAAAGACTAAAAAGGTTGAATAAATTTATTATTAATAATTAAAATTTAAAAAAAAAAAGGTCGAGTAATTAATTATGACAAGTAGGCAATTGGGAGGATTATTTTTTAATAATCAAGGTCTCAAAGTAGTTGCGATAGCTGCAGGGTCAGTTTTAGAAAATATTGACCGATTTTTTGATGATTTCCTGAGATTTATTTTAAAAATAAAAAAAAACATATTAACATAAAAATGTACTGTTTCTTTTTTAAAGTGCATTTAATGGAATACAAATGACAAATTCCTGTAAAAGCCTCAAAAATTTCGGGATTTTTGGGAACCGCTAAAATTTACAACTGTATAATCTTTATTTTAGAAAATAATAATTATTTTCTAAGACTTTTTATTAACTTAGTTAAATGCTACAATAAAAAATACACTCCTATAATAATTTTCTCCATTTTATAATGTAAACTATTATGTAATAAACCAACGAATGGGTTAATGATAATATCTATCCTTTTAATTTTAAAAAAAGCAGCTTATAATGTTTTGAGTTGCATGTTTGTTTGAGCCATCTTCTAAATGAATTGCTTCGGAAATAATTAAGTAATTTAATTTTAAAAGAAGTTTTGTATGGTTATTAGTTTTACCAACAGAGCAAAGTGTTTTGGTAAATTACAAAAACATTTATTTATCTTCTATTTGAGATATTTAAACTGATATTAGATTATTTACAATAACTAAGCAGTACGAATTTAAAAAAGAAAAAGCTAGCTTTGCCCTTTAATTTTTTGTAAGGCCTAATTAAAATTAAAAACCTATTCGTAATATTAAAATTTATTAACACAAATTTAGAATCAAAAGTTCCACAAATCAGGCTCTTTTGGGATAAAAAGAACGAAGTGGGAAGTTGGGGTTTTTTCGTATGTAGAGTACAAAAGCGTGCATAAAAGTGAAACTATGTGTTACTCTATTGATAGCTCTTATAGGAGGAATGTTATTTGCTAATTCTTAGAAGCCAAAGCTGTTAAAATATTTATAAAAGAGCGGCAGGTTCCCAACATCTCGTCGTTGGGCAGAGAGTAAGAGAGTGATGATTAATAAGGCAAACGGCTCTTCTTTAAATAGAATCCAAAATTGTTAGAGTTATGGAAGATTGCCCAAAGATAGGAACATTATTCTAAGCGGGAGCTTATTTGAAATACATATTAAGTATAAAGATTATAGAAGAGAAGAAATACTTTCTTCCTCGAAACAAGAATCCGAGATTTTTTGAAGCTACTGTGGCTGTAGACATAATGTGTTTTTGCCAATTAAAAATATTCTGGATAAAAACGTCCACACGGTTTTGTTAATCTTTTCAGAAAGTCCTTTATAGTATTTTGATCTATGTTAGTTCTGTCAATTTCATTTACAACTTTTTGCTGTAGCTCATTGATATTTCTGTTGAGCCGTTGAAAAAATACATTTTTTAAACAGCCCCATAGAATCCATAAAAATGTATCCATTGATATAAAATCTGGGCTATTGGGTGGCCGATAAAGTGTTCAAGTACCTTCAATTTTACTGGTTGTCATGTCCAGTCAAATATACTACCACTTCTCGAACGGAATGTGGTGGAGCGCCACCCTGCAGCTAAATTATATTATTATAATTTTGCAATGGCAATTATTTCATACATTACGTGTTAAAAAAACCAGAGGTATATTTGGCATGTTAAAGAGCCACAATAAAATCGTGATAAAATAATTTGATTTGCTAACATCCCACACCACACATTAAGTGAGTTTCTACCTTCAAGCTTTATCATAAATTTGTATTTCTTTGTTTGAATACTATTTTGTAAAGAACGCTTTACTAGTTCATAGGATTTTATTATATAGGTTGTTGTATAGCTTTTGCTTTCTCATTAGCATCAAAGCAAGAAATCGGAAACGAAGTACAGTAATTGTCTCGAAAGTTGCCTCCACTCCGATTGTGACCAAATTTGGTATACCGGGATTTTTTGGGACGCTGATCACAATTTTATTCGGCAACGTTTCGTTTTTGAGATAGTCATCATTAAAGTTGAAAATTAAACTAACCCTTTTTCCACTATTCCTTCTTCTTTTTTCACAGAATTTTTGATTTATATACTAAATTGGCATATAATATTTTATAAACACCTTTTAATTTGCTTTTATATTTATTTCACACCTTTTTTCCATTTAATTGCAAACCTCCACTTTCAAACTCCGCTTACGCCGCAACCATGTATACACCAGGGATTTTATCAGCAAATATGGCCACGGCCTTTGACATTTACAACTTCACAATTTAATGGAAAAAAAAAATGTTAAAATAAATAAAAAAACACATTTTTGTAATGTGTTTATGAAATATTGTGTGCCGATTTAGTGAAAAAATTATAAATTGTGTGCAAAAAGGAGGGGGAATATAGTGAAAATAAGGTTAGTTCTCGGATTAGTTTGATCTTCAACTTTGATAATGAGTATCTCGAAAACGAAACGTTACCGAAAAAAATTGTTTTAAGATTCGTAATCGGTGCCTCAAAAAACCCAGATATACCAAATTTGGTCAAAATCGGAGTGGAGACAAGTTTCGAGAAAATTACCCGAAGTATTTTTGTTCTTGTGTTAGATACTAAGTAGGAATGATACTTTATGTTTTAATGCCAAAATTTTTTAGTCCATTAAACTGCTCCAAATAGAACCTAAATTTTAAGAATTTTATTAACTCTAATCCATATCTGGAAACTCTCAAAACATCTCTTTGTTTTACTTAAGAGATAATCTTCGTTTTGTTATTTAATTTTACAGTGCGTTATATTTTTTTAACATTAATTTGTTAAAAATATAAGCCATTTTAAAACTTGACTTTTTAGTTGTCTTTCTGAGACTACCACCCAATAGTGAACAGATGTCCGTATTAATCTGTCAGCTGGTAATGGCAGGGTAGACGAACATTTTCCTAATTTAAATGTGCAAAAAGGCGAGGTTTTTAATTTCAAAATACATATATCCTTTACGGAAAATCGGATAATTACATAAAAAATAGGGCATTTCATTAAAAAAAATATCAAAATGATCCCCAGCAGTTTAATTTGATGTTCAATTGTTTTTAAATCACTATTTTCGGATTCAGCGGAAAAAATGATTTAACATGGTATTTGAGCATTTTTATAAAAGTATAGGTGGGTAGAGTTAAAAAAATACGGCCCGTCGTTGCATAACCCTGTACAAGTTTCTTTATTAATTTATAAACTTATCGTTGAAGTTGGCGGCTGCGTGGCGCTGGTGTTCGATGTATTTATTTTAAGGTAAGTCATTTATAAAACAGCATCGTCTTGAGTTGGCGCTAAATCTGGCGTTGGGGATAATTTAAGTTCAACATCCGCTCCGACGTTTGCTTAGCGCTAGTAATAATTTTTACATTGCATAGAATGAGGTTAGATTAGATTATTAGATTAGAATATTTGAGCGGAGATGCCAAAAAGGAGGTCACCACTGCAACCTTACCAGATTTATTGTGGTTTCTCCTATCGTTCTTTAGAGTACCTTGTCCAGGCCCGTCTTCTTAACTAGACTCCAGAGTCTTGACACTGGCCACTCCATATATCTTGCCGGTTTTGGCTTTTCCTCACCAAGCCTAGTCAACCTAAGCCTACATAGTGCTTCGCAGTGGCACCACACATGTACGGCGTTTCTTCAGCCTCCTGGCAGAACCTACACAGGCTATCTTCCACCAGGCCTATTCTTTCCAGGTGCTTGTTGAGTTTGCAATGTCCTGTTAGTTAACCTACCGTTATCCTTACGACCTTACGACTGTGGCTCAGTAGGTCCAAGGTAAACTCGGCCGAGCAGGTCTTAATGAACTGCTTTTCCTGTCGTTGTTCTGGTGTTTGTACCCACCAGCTTTGAAACTCTCTGTCTACCCAGCTCTTAATAGATGCTTTAAAGAGGCCTGCCGAGATTTCAAGAATGGCCCAGGGCCTATTATTTTCATGGCTGATCCTCTTTTGGCTAGGTCGTCGGCCTCTTCGTTACCTGGGTGGCCCTCGTGGCCTGGTACCCAGGCTACCGTAAGTTTGTTTGCCAAGCCAACTTTTTTCAGGGCCTGTATACAGTCCCCCACTAGTTTGGAATTAACTTTTGGAGAACTGATGGCCTTCAGGTCCGCTTGGCTGTCTGAGTAAATGACGATGTGTTTTCCTTTAATCACCTTTTCTTTAATCAGCACGGCACAATGCATTATTGCTGCGATTTTCGCGTGGAAAACCGTGCCGTGCAGACCAAGACTTAACGTTATCTTTTCTCTAGGCTTGTCTCCATAGATGCCAGCTCCTACTCCCTTGTTGGTCTTGGAGCCATCTGTATACCAGATATGATCGGCTTTGATTAAAGGGCCTTCTTTCAAGAATGAGGTTGGTTGTACGTTAAATGACAATTAATAATCATACCTTATTTTTGAAATTTTTATTTGTCATTTTTTTAAAGAATCATTAAACCGATTGTTTAAATAAATTTCAATAATCACAAACACAGGTTTGACATTTAAGTAATTTGTAAGAAACGCCAACATCAAGTTTATAAATTGAACGATATTAAAGTCAGCGCTGACTACAACGCGGACGTAAGCGCCAACGCAAACGACAAATTTATAAATACAGGGTAAAACTTACTAATATATAGTATCTTCATGTCTCTGACACCAAGAAAATGTTATGACAAATGTCACCTTTATTTTTATGTTCATCATTTTTAGCAACATTAACTAAAGTTAACCATCACCCAAAGGATATATTTTACTTCTCGGAGACTGGCAGTAAAAGATTTTTATTGCCGCCACGTGTATAATGTAAATATAATAATTGGTAAATTATTTTGTTGTATACCATTGTATAATTTATTTATTTAAAGAAAAGCAACCAGCTCTACTGCAGTAAAAGCCGGATCTCCAACAATTTACTCCCTTCGACCCCGTCAGTTTTAAAAACTATAAAATTTAATAATTTTGTTAATTTTTAAGTAATTTATTGGTTGGTTTAAAATATATTTTATAAATCTATATGTACTTTATTAGTGATGTATGGGCATTTCTCTGTAAACTGAGCAACTTTAAGCCTATTTTTGCCTCGACAAACAATCCCTTGGTAAGTTTTTTTTATAGGTTAATAATTTTATTTAATTATTATCAATTTAAAAACTTAAAAAGCATACGAAACACTACGTGAAGATCAATTATTATATTAAATGTTATTGACGCAGTTTTAAATAAAATAAAAACCTGGGGACTGCGCGTAAAATTGGTAACAAAAATAACTCTGATATTGTCAGTAAAAAAAAAACATTAGACTTTAAACATCAAAAGTATGATTTTTTAAAAATGTTGAGATAAACACCGTTTTCGTCACGGGACTGTTTATGGGGACATGCAGGGGACTGTTTTTTGAGCATTATAAAAACGTTTTTTATGTAATAAACATTATTTTACTGGGTATTGTACGATGAAAAGCGGTTAATTAGGTGATTATTTTTTAAAGTCGAGTACAAATTTTGAAATGAACTATATTTTTCATATTATATCGGCCTGAGATAGTAGTGTACAGAAAAATACCCGTATATAGTTTTGGGAGTATTATCCTTCCTTTTACTTTTAAATAATAAAACTGTGAAATTTGCGTCTTTGGCCTTTTTGGTTTGTAAAATAAATCATTTTTTACCCTATTTATTTGACCAGCTAGGGTTGGTTACCCTATGGTTTAAAGCTATTTTTTGTTCATGTCAATTATTTTAAGGCTCAAATGCTTCCGACTAACCCCTATAAAACATTTGTCAGGAAACTGTTTTTGTGGTGAACTCTAAATTAAATTTTCCTTTCGGAGTTATAACCGCGTGCAACCTTTGCACAAATTATCTTCCAGAAGGATTATAATGTTTTAGTAAAATAGAAGATAATTCTAGTGGAAAATATAATTTCTGAAGACAATGGAAATTTGGATTGCTTTCCGGCGTTTTAATTTTCTGTATACTTTATTTTGATTCGCTCGACCTAACTGCAAATTATGTGTAAAAAGAAAGAAATGTAAAAAAAATTAGAATATGTTTTTTACATAGGTTTACATAATGTGGAAAAAAATAATCAACAATATAAAAATATAAATTTATTTTCTTTATTCTGTCAATAACTTAAAACCTAACTTAAAAATAAAAATGCGTACAACAGTGCCTTGTAGAAATATTAACTTGTATAATGGTAATGACCATATCATCTGTTTATTGAAGCTATACCAATATGACAATAGAATCAATATGTTTTTTTTGGAATCACTGGCCTTACAATTTTTTGAAAAATGAGATCACTTAGGTCCAGGTCCCTGAGTATAACAAACCGACTCTCCTCAGCCCTATTGATCCCTATAAACTTGCAGATCGCCTGCAACAAAAACAAAGAAAGCTTCCCAAATAATCCAAAAAATCATAAACACTACTCCACGCTTCGGTGGCAAGTCGACAACCGTTGTCAAGATAAAATTAGAAGAAAAAAATAAAAATTTAAACTAAATTTAAAAAAAAAAATTGATTTCAAAATTAGGAAACTCTAACAGCTTTCCAAAATTTATAATTTTTTGTCGTCAATGTTTTATGACATAAAGGATTTTTTCTCGACTTACCTTTTTAACTACTGGTTGATAGCGGGTCTTTCCCGCACCATTCTAACCGTGCTTAACCCGCCCATTCTCGCAAAAACGAAACTTTTTACGTATATAACGCTTGTGTCAACTTACATACGAATCGTTTAATACACTTTTAAGTTTAAGTCCAAATGTGAAGTCTTTGGACAGTTAAGAAATAAGTCGAAAAGATAAGATATAAACCAATTTTTTCATTTATAAGATATTAGCTGCTTCCAAGTCAACTATAACAAGCAAATCTTTTCCTCTATGATTTAAATATAATTGCATTAATTGATTCATTTGGAAATTAACTAACAAATCAAAAAATCTGTAATTCAAATAGTTGGTAAACCATAGCAAAAAAACGTAACAAAAAACAAAACAATAGAAAAGCCGCGAATTCTCCGTTATTTTAATTTGACACTTGACATAAGCATTATTAACACTCCTTCCGACTAGTGACGATAGCGGTGGATACTGTGTACAAAGTAATGACGTAGATACTGACGTCATAACACCTTCCCCTACGTTACCGCTTCCCGCCAAAATAAACCGGTATGTTAACTGTCTTAACAATTTTTAACGCGGTATGTCGCCAAAATTTGTTTAAAGAATTATAAATTTTGGAAAGCTGTCAGAATTTTCTAATTTTAAAATTTAAAATTTTCTTAAAAATTTAGATTAATTTTTAAAAATTTTATCTTGAGAAGGATGCCATCGAAGCATGAATTAGTGTTTTTCATTTTTTGGGTTGTTTGGGGAGGTTTCTCATCTTTTTGTTGCAGGCGATCTGCACAATGAACTATAAAACATATTTATGACAATACAAACCTCTAATAATTTCATTTACAATTTTAATAAAGCATTTTGACAGGTAAATTGACTAAGCTTCTTGAAAATAGAATAATTTTTAATAAATTTTGCTAAGACAATTAAACTGCGTTTTGTGTCTCCAGATGGTAAACTTTTTGCTCGTTAACCTTCTGAACAAAATCTTAGTACCACCACGACCGTATGAAATAACTATTATCTACAAAGTACTGCCCTGCTCTTGATGCTTTTGGCTTCGTTGCATGACAATCTTCCAGCTCGGTTCACGGCATTAGGCTAGGCTAGAGCCTAAGTTGCACTTTTTCATAGGCTTTATTCTAAGGATTAGGCTTCCCGTGGTTAGTTAAGGACTCGGGAGCCGAAATTATCTAAATTCGTCACTTGTTAACAGTCTTAATAATGACACGACTGGTACATACATTGCGTCTATGACCGAAGGACTTGTATTCAGTCGCTCTTAAAGTCCCCTATTTCTCAAAGCTATACCTAATACATACTCTGGTATGAATAGATGACTTGGAGCATAACCATAAACAATACCAGAGAAAGTAAGAAGGTGGTAGTAGTGTTTAAAAACCAGCCTTGAAAATAATTAGGATATGTTTCTTATTGCAATTTTAGGAACACGGTTCAACCACAACTGATCTGTTTGGGGCTCAGTATGGAAATTATACTATGTTAAGCATTAAGGAAATACTCTTACTCACAATACTCTTTGAAATCTTGTTTAGAGAATCTATATTTATCAAAAAAATGGCAGCCTTATAGTATCTTAAGAAACAAGATTTTAAAGCAACTGCAGTCTTTTTAATCTAACGTCACTTTGCGATCATTTCTTTTAAACTAAAGAAATTGAAGCATGTAAAAATACTAAATAGCTATATTTGCTTCCGAACTCAGGCTATTTTGTTGTTTTCATATAACTGTATATGGATATGGAACTCGTAGACTTTGACGTGGCGAGTTGGTGTAGCGGCACCGTACCAGCCTCTCACAGTTGAAGACCTGGGTTCGAATTCCGCATTATCCATTAGACTTTTTCATAGCTCGTCACGTCACAGAAGGCAATGGCGAACCACTGTGTAGTATTTCTGCCTAGTAAACCCTCTCACATGTGCTTCGGAAGGCACGGTAAGCCGGTGGTCCCCATATCTGTGTCTATTTGGTACGCAACACAGATATGTGCGAGAGGGCGCCTACGCTCTGAATAGAGTATGACACAGCAAGAAGACTTTGACGGCAAAGTCTATATCAAAAGTCTCTGTCTAACTCGCAACTTTGGGTAGTTACGTCTCAAAATTCTTTTACGCTAATAATATATCAAGCATATTTATTTTTTTTATTATAATTTTTTGTAATAATAATGTAAAAGATACTGGATTAAACATGGGCCAAAGAATATTAATTAAAAGTTTTTAATTGTTTCATCTTTAAATAAATATTTTTGCTTTACTACAATTTAATAGCAGCGTTTAAGCTTGTGCTTAATCCTATGTCAATAAAAACAAATTAGCTGAATACAATGCATTAATAGGATCGTTGTAATAAAGCGCATTAAGCATGCAGGCAGTTTATTGTATCTTTGTTAGAAAGTATGGATAATAAAACACGTAATACAAATTATTCAGTGGATGATTTTTTATTGGAAAAAAAGTCTTAAAAAGCGTTTTGTTTGTTTAGCCGTATATACTTAAATACTGTAAGTTCTAGCACATAAAAATTGGAGTTGATATGAGACATTAATGACAATAGCAAATTGATTGCATTCTAGGTGATGAAATGTGAAGTACCCCCACAATCCTTATGAAAAAGGGGTTTCGGCCAATTTTTTTTTAACTTTGAACAATAAATGTTTGGAAGATGTCAGGTGTACGTCTAGTGATCCTGTAGGTCTGACTACAGTATTAAATACTTCGGTAAGCAACTGAACAATAATCAGTCAAAAGCATCATCCTGACTTTGGATTGTGATTTTCCTACTTCAAGAAATTTAATTGGTTTGATGAGGCCATTATACTCCACCCCGAGGTAAGGTATCCTTTAGGAGCAAATGAACCTCCGTCATAGCTCCTTCGTCGGCTTTGTATTTATTTTCACTAAAATCTTAAAAGAATACTTTAAGGTTTCTTTATACACCCCAAAAACATTTATATTCACAGACACTGAGTCGGTTACTCTACCACAGTATCTCAGCGTAGAACTATCTTGTTGGCGACATTTGTCCCCCCATAATATCTTTTACTAACCTAATCTGTCAGATGTTTTCTACGAAATTAAAGATGGCTGCCATTCCGGGAGTGAATTTCGTGAACGGCTCCATCTTGATGACGCATGTGGGTGTTGCCAGCAAGGTTGTTGTTGTGGGTCGTTGAAGGTTGCTACAGCCTCCTTCCTGTCTTGTTCACCAGGTTGACGCCTTCGCTAGCTGCTGCCTCTATCGCCGCGCTTTCTACCTTGGTTACCAGCTCCACTAACTTTTTCAAGCTTTGGGGTTCGGTTTCTTGACACAATCCGTTTGTCATATTCTTTTTAATAGGCTTTATAGGTCCAAATCGCATGATAATAGTATATATGCTCTGTATTGTTGTGGCGGATTCATTTACTTGTTAGGTACACGCCAAAAGAAACGATGGGACCTCTTCGTTCCTGGTTTCGGGAAATAGAGACTGAGCCTGCTTAGTCCTATTGACCCCTCTGAACTAGCAGTTTGCCTGAAACAGAAAAAAAAACTCACAAAATCTAAACAACTATCTACGTTTTGGTGGCAAGTCTGCCACCGATTTAAGATAAGAATAAAGTATCCCTTCAAATTTTTGACTTATTTTATATATGACATTAATCTGTAATAACTGGTATATTTATTATTTTTAAAAAATAAAGAAGGTAGTGTGTTAATTGATGTTATGTTTTCCTGAAATTACTTTAGCATCAAGCAAAGGTAACCAAGTATTATTTAAATTAACTGATATTGATGCTACACAATTATCCTCATTTAATAATAAATATGCGTTCATTTTCTTTTAAATTTTTTTAACAAGTTTTCTTTGCTATATTACTGGAAGCGTTCTAGTTTATGATGTGGTTATTGTCATAGGCGTATTGCCAGATTTTTGATTTTTTAGAATTCTGTGTTTTTTATGTATGTTCGATGTTTTCTTAAACGTTTGGCTAATGGTCTGCTTGTTTAGAAGTGTTAATGGAACTAAGCAGGCTCAGTCTCTATACCACGGTGCCAGGACCGAAGAGGTACCATTTTTTTTCTTGTGTACAAAACGAGGTAATTTTAATCTCGTGTTAATACATATTTGTTTTAAATCTTTATTTGGTACTAAGTTTCTATTATATGCCCTTTTTAAAGACACATTCTTTAAATACTACTAATAAACGATTCATTTTCAAAATTTTAAGGTGTGTATCCATTTAATGGTAGGTACCAAACCAGTGAGCGCGGCAAGGCAAACACTGCCATGGTCAAACCAGGTTTAGGAGAACGCGCGCGACCTCCTCTGGCGGCAGCGTCACCGAATGGATACACAGCTTTACAATTTCACGTCACAAAGGATCATTGGGAACGTTTGGCAAAATAGATTCGTTATGACATTGCGTGACACCGTCTATTGCAGGGCGTATGTTCCTGGAGCTTACTATCGTTTAATATTATATAATATGTCATTGTCATTATAACATGTCAACAGACACTGCTTGTCATAAGTTATAGCACATGTATCCTTTGGTTAACCCCACTTTTTCTCTTAAAATAAAAAAAAATACTCCTGGACAAAATTTAAAGAACATACTAAATCTTACAAATCGCTATAATTAGGTACTGAACCTCAATTTATTTCTGTGCACATCGCCTACTTTTAAAATTAAAAAAAAATCGGAGTCTTTAAAAGTAAATTCGCTACAGTAAATCTGTATAAGACTAGGACAAAAATTATTTATAAGACCTACCAACGAAATCAATAAAATTATAATATGATAAAAAAATATAATGGTTTACCTATGCCCTACTTTGAATTGCAGTATTTATACGCCTGGACAAGCGTCTAATTTAATTTTGGACCAAATCTTAAGGAATCTGCTTTCACTGCGTGATAACTGCGTTTTCTAGTAACCTCAAGTTACTGGTTGTAGGTACACGAGGTTTCACATTTCTTTGAAGGTAATCCCATACGTGTTTAATCGGATTTAGATTCGGTTTTTTTGGTGGCCATAGCTTAATTGATATACCAGCTTGATTAAGATAATGCAGTACCTCCCTAGCCGCGTGAGGCCGAGCATTACTTTGCATAAATGAGAAACTAAGTCCCATAATGCAATGTTTTCACGACGGTAATAAGCAGTCACAAATCTTGTACGGACAGAAACTGATTCTGTGTAAGCGTCAAATCAGATGTCACCCCAGAACATAACAGAACCACTGCCAAATGAAATTCTGAGATCAATTCTCTAACCTGGCAAATCTGTTCTCTCTAGTTAAGATAAGTGCGATGGTACTTCTAACGCTCTAGAAGAAATTGAGACATCGCGGGTAACTTCGAGTTCGTTTTCCATTATAGAACAAGTATCAGTCCTGTTTCTTAAAGCGTATTGTCTAAGAAAATGAAGGATCATTTTCTTAGACTGCTAGCTGTCGTAAGTGCTTCATTTTCGCCATTGCCCAGGTCTTATTGTGAAACGATGTTTTCCTAATAAATTGGCAACATTGCTCTGACAATATTTTTCGTCCAATCAGACTGATGCTCACACCACTTTGTGTTCAGTTAAACTTCTTGTTTGATTCTTTTTAAAAAGTAACAAATAAAGCAGTCTACTACAAAATCATATTATTTTTAAGAAAGTAGTACATTTGAGTCTTAATTTCAAAGAAAACCTGTAAAAAAATAAAAACAAAATATTCATAGCTTATAATTCCCATACTAGATAAAACCGATATGTGAAATAAGGAAAAGATAAATTGATATTTTAAACAATAAAATTTTAAAATCATTTGATATTATAAATTATTTATTTACAAAGAATCTTACGTTACCAGCAATTGAAAAACATACAGTTGACAATAACAAAATGGCAATTAAACAATTTAAATCTTACATGATCAAATATAAGTAGGTATACTAAAACAGATACGAGTTTTTTTTTCTAACATAAAATAGATATTTTAATGGTTCATTGTAAATTAATAACTGCGTTGAAGCTTGTGTTTAATTCAATGCCAATAAAAACAAATTAGCTGGATACAATGCATTAATAGGATCGTTGTGTTAAATCGTTTAAAGCATGCATGCAGTGTATTGGATCTTTATTAAATAAAGAGTGGAATTGTAGGGTACGTAATACGAATTAATTTAATATTCGTTTTTGCTTTGTAGTTATGAAAGGTCAGAATTTACACTCAAATATTTAATAATATTAAATAATGCATACTTATTTAAATATTCAATTGAGATGTTATTATAAAATAATGTGCTTCTTTGTTAAACCATTTAGCATCTAAGCAAATTGACATTTTGAGATTTATATTCCAACGTATTTTAAAAAATTTCTTCTTTTTTTATGGCCAATTAGACTTAAATAAAAGATGGTACAAATTTAAGGGTAACTGTAAACGGTATAAAATTGGTGTAATTACACCATTTTGACTTTTATCAAGTGAACACGCGTTTGGAAGCTTTAGCTTTTTCGTTGGAATCGACCGCAGTGGAGCGGAAAACTGTGTATTTTACTCGTGAAAATTGAAGGGGAACTCGCCGCCAATTAATATAGGGGTCTTTCTTCTGGGGCTAAGTGCTGTGACCGATTGAGGCCTAGTTTCTGATGTTTTCACATTTTACGTAGGGCACCAGGTTATCTTCCTATGGCGGCAGATTGGTTGCGCGCGCAGTGTGAGACGTCAGACTGACAGCAACCTGGTTGTACGCAAAACCAGTAGCAGTTCTTGGTTAGAGCACCGTTAATTGTGCCTTTCATTGATTAAGTTAAGAATTAGTTGAAATTTCTGGGGGCTACATAGCCCGATTATCCAGATTTTCCATAGACAAAGCCCGGGAAAGCTTATGTTGCGGCATCGCAGCATATGACTGGAAGGGGTGTGCTGGCTAAACGGCGCTGGAATTAAAAAAATTGGCAGCCAAGGCCATAATTGGATAATAAAATAAAATAAAGAATATTTCAGAATGAAGAAAAAAATGGTTATGACTTTAAATTTTGCTCAGTTTTAATATAGAGAAAAAAACGTATACGTACCTAGAATTATAATATACATTTTAATTTTCCTTAAATTTCGAGGAACACTTCTGCTTAAAAATAGGGGTTTACTAAAAAAAAATCATATTTTTCACAAAATTAATATTGAAACAACTAATTAAATATGTACTGTCCCAATTTTAATTGAGATTGTTAACCATTTTGCAATTAAATTTCTAATGGACATAATTAACAAAGTAGTCTGCATTAAGAGTTCTCAAATAGTTCGGCACGCAAGAAAATCTGAAGAATAGTTGGTTATTATTATTTTTTAATATATTTTTTATATAAAAAAAAACGCAAACTATTTTTAATTACCAGTTTGCCGAACAAACTGTTAAAACGAAGAAATATATTTGGTGTTAAAAAATATTTAATACCTACCTTGAACTTGATAGACGACTCAAAGATCAATAACAAATTTAAAATGCTTTAAGGAACAAGGAAGTTTTACGTTTCTTTTTGTGTTTATAATAAATTATTTATTACTCTCTTAAATGTGATTTTTAAATAGGTATAGAACTATAAAGCTTACAAAGTTATATACATTTTGAAATACTTTCTATTTATTGTGGCGTAAAAAACCTTTACATAATTTGTCAGTTAAGCCAGTGTTTTAGGAAATTAATAAAACTAGTTATTATTTAATTTTTTTAGCCTGTCTGTAGGTATAAAGGGGATTATTATATGCCTAGTGTTGCGTTTCTGGTATAACCAATTTTAAGATGGTTAATTTTGGGAACTAAGGTCAAAAAAGGTGCTTACTCTTTTTACTTTCAACGTAACTTTAAAGTTTTGAATGGTTTTCATTACATCGCCAACCTGAACTTAATATCTCAATAATTAAATAGTCCATAACACAATTATGTAAAATGGTTTTGAATTGAATTTGAAACATTGTTCAAAAAGATTACTTTTAAAAAAATTATAATTTAGAAAAAAAAAACAAAAGAAAAGATATAAAACAGAATTAAAGTTGTTGTCCAGTTTTCCAAAGGGCCAATAATTTATTTTATTTTAATGAAATTACTTATTATTATAGACACTGTAAATGGGATGTATTGGGTTCATTTTTAGTTTTTGGTAACTATTAAAATATTTTTTATATTTATTAAAAATTACCCAATTCTTTTTACTTGTTGAAAGCGGTAATATTAAAATTTTTCCAAAAAACATAGAAAAAGTTATTAAAAAACAGTAAAAAGTAAATAAAGAATGCAATGAAATTGCCGATCAACTTGCCAAGGAAGGAGCACAGAGACCATTCTATGGACTTAAACCCTTCTGTGGCACCACTAGAGGCCACCTCTACGAGGAACTCAGAACATGGGAAAAAAGTCAAAAAGAGACTTACTGGGACAACATCCCAGGACAAAGGAAGGCGAAAAGATTTATTTCGCATTCACCTAAGTACACAAAGAAACTACTGGAACTTCAAAAAAATTGGAACCTCCGTTCCCCCGGGGGAAAATTTCCCTAACAGACATGGCCCAGGTACCCATAAAATATCGGTTTTGTCATGAAGCTAACGAAACTGCGGAACACATTCTCTGTAAATGCAGGGAACTGACCCGACAACGGCTTAAATCCTCGAAGGGGTATGTCTTACTCCTACAGATATTATTCAACTTGTACCGTAGTATCCTGAATTTTGATAAAGGTATAGGAACTAACCAACGAAGGGTATTCACAAAAGATCTCTTTAGGTCGAAGTGAAGGAGGGCTATAGAACCGAGCGAAGCCGTTCATTACAATACAATACAATACAAATAAAGAAAATTAGGAACTACATAATGTATTTTCATTTTTCGTACTATAATAAAACTGACCGTTTAAATTGTACAACACATTCTTAAAAATAGGGAGTGCAGCATATTAGTTTATACTTAATACACGCTTGTTTAAAACTTATTACCTAAAATTAAAGGAGATACGTAATATGCTAGTACCTGCAGGTACGTTAACATTTTAATTTGAAAATAATACGAAAAGAGACATTTTTGTTGTAGAATAAATTACCACAAAATTTATTTTTTTTACGAAAAATATAATTTATAACACTATTTTTTTGCTGGTAAAGTATGGAATAACCTATATATTTTGAGCAACTAACAACAAATGCTCAAAACGCACATTTATGTCAAAACACGAACACAAATTTGGCGCACCGAACTTATTGTACCTTAAAAAATTAAAAATAAGAAAAAGAAAAATTAACCGTGAACGCAATTAAAAATGAATCTAAAAATGAATCAAAAAATAAAACTTCGAAACAAAAAATAATGCCAAGAATAAGAACACAGATTTACTGCTTAAAAAGTAGATAATTGCTAAAATTGCATCGGCAATCGCTAAATCTTTCAATATTAAGGCAGCACGGACATCGCGCGATACAGCTATTAAAATGGCAGAGCTAAAAATCCGATCTGTTTTATTTTTTTCTTTAATTCCTTTTTAAATTCCTATATTAATTACACATTGATATTGACTTAGTTAATTCCACTTAATAAACACTTAATTTAAAAATTTTTTTTATTCACCTTGTATTAAATATGGCAATGCTATAAAGATGTATAAAAAATGATTTAATTATGGTATAAAAATTTATACCGGTCTGTCAACATTACATAATTTAAAACAAAAAAAAAAAACATGCATGCATAATAATGTATTAATACCTATACCTAAACATTGGGTAACGAGCACGTGGGACACGATTTAGCTTAAAAGTTTTAATAGTCTAGCCCTGAATCCAAATTATTATTGTGTATAACGATTTACAATTAATACATTTTTAAATACGTACATATTAATATTTGATATACTAGTTACTAGCGTATATTGGAAAAATAAAATCGATCTGACCCTGCAAACTAAATATTTTGTGTGGAAAAGTAAGGAAATAGGTATATGTAATTTTAAGAGTTTGTCGTTTGGCAGAAAATTTCTAACATTTGTAGGGTTTTGAGTTATTTAATGCTGCTTCTGCAATATTTATAATATGCCATATTTTTTAACCTGAAAAAAGCCCTTTACAATAAGCAAAGCCTTAAATAATTCTTTTAATCTAAAAAAATTAATAAAGCGTTCTATACCCAAAAAAATAAAAAATTAAATAGAGGAAAGATGCTACACCTTTATTTAGGATAGCTTTTTAAATACCGTATTTAAAAACAAAAACGGATTGAAAATGGCCCCTATATATTTTAAATAGACCTGCACAGCTTATTTTTGAGTTACAATGCCCCATTTGCCTGGACCTCGAAACTAAACAATATTTTTAGCCTAAAATTTTTTTAAACTACTTATACCAAAACTAGTTGATTTTGTGATAAAATCAGTGGCGGCTTTAAGGGACGGCAGGTCGGCAGTGCCGACCCGTTTTTCAGTGTTCAAGAGTAAATAATTATTAAACAAAACATTCAAAACAAAATTCAATCTTTACCAACAACCTTATTTACTAGTATTAGTGTATTATTTGTTGTTCGCCATACCGATTACTTTTAAATGACGGACGTAGTTTAAAACTCCTGCGATAAACCTATATCAAAGTTCTATTCCATTTCTACTTTTCGAATCGCCTTGGTATTCCAGCCGCCACTGGATAAAATAAAACACTAATTACTTTAATCCACCAATAGAGGGTAGGTATCTGAATAGTTTCAATGCATAGTTAAAAAAAAAAAGATTTTTAAGGTGTTTTTTTATTATAACTTATGAATAAATAATCATAAAATAGAGTTTTTTTTTTCAAATAGTAATGATTTTATTTTAAAACCATTCAGTTAATGTGTAACCCGTTTTAAGAAGAAAAAATTTTAGAAAGCAAATATTGTGCAGCTTTGAGGTTATCTCATAAAGAGGGTGCATTATCTCGAAATTAGGGTGGGATCAACGTCCCAAAAGACCCCGGTATGTCAAATCTAATTTAAATCGTATCGGTGATGGGTCCCGTATGTATAAAATTACCGAAAAACAGTATCCAATATCCAAACCGGTTTATGAGCAATAAAAAATTTATAAAATATAAATTAGTGTACAAAAAAACTTAAATAAAATATACCCTAACTAATGCATTTTTGTGATAAGGATTACCAGAATAATCTACGCTTCATGTATCATGTTCATAGGTGCAAAATCAGCAAGAATATATACTCTTACGTTGTCAGATTTCTACAAAGGCAACTTGGATTACTGTTACATCATCAGCATATTGTCTTATAAATATTTAAATATTGAAATTTTTAAAACTTTTTTCCGATATTTATTATACTAGGTGCTACAAAAAATAGACATATAATATTAATGATGTTTATTTAACCTTTAAAATATTATGCAATTAAACGCAACAAAATTTGCAGCATGGTATTTAAAAAAATCAGCCTAATATTAGAGACAAAACCCTAAAAAAAAAGATTTTAAATGTGTTTAATTTTTAATTAATTTAAGTTCTAGCACAAATATTTTCTTTATTGCTCATTTTTGAGTTACCTTCCGGTTACGTCGTAAATTTTTGCAACAATAGATTAGTTTTTTATTAAGTAGGTACCTTAAAACAAAATAAAGAAAATGAATTACTTTTTTACATTACATATATACATTTTTTCCCTATTAAAAAAGAAATATTTTAAAATTCTTCAACTCACAAAATTACATAATAGTCTTTATTCTTACGTAATGATGAAAGAACACAATGCAGTTTATTTTGTGTAATAAGAGGTTATACCCAGTTTATCTTATTTTGTACTTATTTTTTGTTGGTCATTTTTTTTAAATACAAAATATAACTTTAAAGTATGAAATAACATTTAAACTTATTGTATTGTATTGTAATGAACGGGGTCGCTCGGCTCTAGTGTAGCCCTCCTTCACTTCGACCTAAAGAGATCTTTTGTGAATACCCTTCGTTGTTTAGTGCCCAGTAATTCCTATACCTTTAGCAAAGTTCAGGATACTACGCGGTGCAAGCTGAATAATATCTCTAGGAGTAGGATATACCCCTTCGAGGTATTTAAGCCGTTGTCAGGTCAGTTCTCTGCATTCACAGAGAATGTGTTCCGCAGTTTCGTTTGCCTCGTGACAAAACCGACATTGTTCATCCTCAGTCTTTCCCATTTTTTTGAGGTGATACCTCCAAGGGCCATGTCCTGTTAGCAAGTCGGTAACCAGTTTAAGTTCATTTTTTTGAAGTTCCAGTAGCTTCTTTGTGTACTTAGGTGAATGCGAAATAAATCTTTTCGCCTGCCTTTGTCCTGGGATGTTGTTCCAGTAAGTCTTTGACTTTTTTTCCCCTGTTCTGAGTTCCTCGTAGAGGTGGCCTCTAGTGTGCCACAGAAGGGCTCAGGTCCATAGAATGGTCTCTGTGCTCCTTCCTTGGCGAGTTGATCGGCAATTTCATTGCCCTCCACTCTTCATGTCCTGGTACCCACTCCAGAGTAACTTGTTGTGTTTGGCCAGTTGGTTTAGTGATTGTCGGCATTCCCAGGCCAGCTTTGAATTAAAAGAGCATGAAGTCAATGCCTTCAAAGCAGCCTGGCTGTCCGATAAAATATATATGGTTGCGCCTCGAAGGCTTTTTTTGGCACATTCAGAAGCGCAAATATCAATTGCATGAATTTCAGCTTGGAAGATGGAGGGAGCCTTGCCGAGAGACTTTGATAGTCTGCATCTAGGTCCGAAGACACCAGCTCCAACCCCTTGTTCCATCTTAGATCCATCAGTGTACCAGACAAGTGAGCCTTTTTCATGCTTTGGTTCATTCACACTCATAGTTTGGCGGTCTTGAATAACCACTTCAAAAGAGCGCTGGAAGTCCCGCACTATAGGCATCATGTCCGTGGGTTTGGTCAGAGCTTCAATCTTGATTTTTTCCAAAATTTTAAGGTGACCAGTCAGGTCTCCTGACTTTATATTTTGTGTCTGGATTACTCTGGAGGCACTCAGTATCGCCTCCCTCTTTATGTGCAGGTGCAGGGGAAGGAGGTTCAACATTGTTTCCAGACCTGCCGTTGGGCAAGTTTTCATTGCTCCAGTAACTCCCAGACAGGCAAGTCTCTGCAGTTTCAGAAACTTTCCTTATGTAGTTTTTTCCTCTGTTTTTGGCCACCAGACCAGTGAGGCATAAGTAACTATTGGTATTACAACTGTAATGTATGACCAGTAGATCATTTTGGGTTTTAGACCCATGTTTTACCACATAGTCTGCGGCACGCCCATAGTGCCGTTGATGCTTTTGCGATAGTCCTTTTTATTTGCGAGTTCCAATTGAGTTTCTGGTCAAGGACAATTCCCAGATATTTTACTTCTTTAGAAAGTTTGATCGTAATGCCGTTTAACATAGGAGCTATAAACCTTGTTTTCCTCCTTTTTGTAAACGGTATTATAACATTTAAACTTAAAACCTATAAAACTTATTACAACCAGCATTACTAGTAACAAATAATTTTAAAGTAATACCAAAATCATCTTAAAATAACCCACAAATATGAAAAATGTTATACAGCTATCAAATAATTTAAAAAACGAACGTTTCAAAAAATATTTATTGGGTTGAGGGGTTCATTGACCCTTCTGAACTTGATAAACGACTTGAATTTTCCAAAAAATAAAAGTGTAATATGTGTAATTTTATTATTCAATCATGTGACTAAAGATAATTTTTTACCAAATGAATGTTGTAATTTTAAAAGTAAATAAAGAAATTGGAATTAAGTAAAAGTTTTAAATATTGCCCCATTGGACAAAAGCATGTAGCCATTATAACATTGATATTTAGCCTCCTGGCAAAGACTACAATGATGCATGACTTGGTTTATCAGGCCCAGCTCTTGTAGAGAAATCAGATGAAAAATAATTTTATGTAAATAGAAAAGTTTATGTCCTGTTTAGTACATTTTAGTTCTTTTGTCAGCGTGTCTTGCTAATAAAAAACCCTATTTTTTTAATACAACTAAAATAATAATATGTTTTCAACTAAGAAATAAAATTTTATTAAATTAAAACCCTTTAATGCTGCGAAAATTCAGTATCGTGGGATTTTATAAAACAATATAGCTCAGAAGAAAACCTTTTTTACGTAGCCTACGTATTTCGCACTGATACTCCCAGGTCAGACATAGACTTTCGAAAATTCGTTACAAGACTTTTTAGAAAAACAAATGAAGTCGGTCCAACATGTCCAAAGAGATCTTTATTAATATCTTAATTAAAATATATGTAAATGGAATATAATTACTAGTAACAAAAGAAAATTTTTAATTCATTATTATTTTTCGTTTTTGGAAACAATACAATAAATATTCATTGCTTAAATGTAAAAGATTTTTAATGTTATTTTGGTAAATGTGCTACTTTAGGAGAAACTCTTTAAGTGATTTTTTTTTAACATGTAATCTTTTACCTGAAACAAATACAAAAATATATTGCCTTGGAGTTTTTAATAAAAGAGAATTAAAAATAAAAAAAAATATAGGGTGTTTTAAACACACAAGAATGTAATGTTTTCTTTGCTTAAGAATAATTACCGGGATCACCTTTATGCATACCAATGCAATGGTTAAAATATTTGGTTGGAATCAGATTCTGGCTTAAAATGCCTTTATAGGCACTCATTTTTGTTTATAAATTTAAACATCTTTGTTAAAAACAAGTCTCTGAACCCTTCTAGGACGAAACCTGTCAGATTTTTTATTGGCGCCTGTACGGCACTTTTTTCAGTGCTAGTGAGACGGGTGTCACATATTTGTGACATTCAAAAAAAATGAATAGACTTTAAAATCTATATTTTTAATAAAAAAATCAAATAGTAGTAAAGTTATAAAAAAAGATATACCCAAAATTAGCAAACATCTATATATTATTGCTAAACTTCTAAAAACGCGCCTCTTTAAGGTAAATTCCAAAAAACATCGAGTAACACATAGACTAACATCAGAATATAAACACATGTACCTAGTATTTTTTTCACGTTTTTTAGCCCGGGAGCAAACCTTGCATCTACGAAAACGTGACTGATGCTAATAAGGCTAAACTATGATTAATATCCCACGCGGCAAGTAGCCGAAATGGAGACGTGCCGTGTGGCCAGGTATCACAAATCATCAACACCGTCACACCGGTAAGACAGTCGGCGATGTGACAAGCAATCTCCCTCTTAAAACGCAGTAATACTTGTCCGGCTGACAAATAAAAATATGAAACACGTCCTATATTGGGTGGTGCGTCGCCGAGCGGAACATAGGAAATCCTATGTAAATTTTAAGGAGGTAAATTATTGGCTCCCCTGTACATTTTACAGAAAAAATGTAAAATAACTTTTTGAAGAGACCAGTCTGACAAACCCTCGTGCCAAGTTTTAAAAATTTTCTTAAGCGAATCTTAAATAATTTAATAAAATGTAGTTGCAAAATTACCAAAATTTCGGTTCAGGTAAAACCAAACAGGCACCAGTAAAGTAAATATTGTCCCTGACATGAGGAAAAGTGTCAATAAATCAGTGACAGTCGGTATTTGAAAAAAAATATGAATAATTTAATCGACGAAAAAGTATCCATAATTAAGTGGAATTATGCGGAAAACAGTTTTAGAGCAGTATTTGAAATGTTTTCAGTTTATTTTCCCACCAAGCCCATTCCGTGAATTTTAACTATTAAACGTTTTGTCAGTAAATTTGAGTCCAAAGGTACCGTAATAAATAATTGTAAATGTTTAACTCAGGATATCGAAAATAGAGCCAAAGAAAGGAAAACAAAAATCTTAATATTCTACTGGGTGTGGAGGAAAACAAAATGGTTAATACGAGGGTTCTTGGGCAAGAGTTAAATTAACATCATACAACGGCATTCGCACTTTGAAAAAACACAAATATTATTCGCATAAATTCGTAAAACATCAAGAGCTGCAGGAAGGAGATGAAGAGCGAAGAATGGCATTTTCTTTTGAAACGATGGAAGGAACAAATAATGATAAAACAATTTTAAGAAATATTTGTTTTACCGATGAATGTACATTCACCCTAAACAATGAACCAAATGTTCAAAATTGTCGGTATTGAAGCCAAAAAAAAAACATCGCATTGTTCATATTTGGACACAATATTCCCAAAAATCAAATGTATTCGTGGGAATTATCGGACACCACATCATTGGACTCTTTTTTATGGACTATAACCTGACAGCAGAAACCTATTTGGACTTATTTCAAAATCAAATTTTACCCGGCTTGGAAGATGTTGTTCGGGAAGATCAAATGATCAGGTACCAAATGGATGGTTGCCCTGCCCATAAGTCCCGTATGGTTAGAGACTACCTGGAAAATGCTTTTAACGGTAATATTATTTTTCCACGGTATCTGATACTTTGGCCAGCCAGGTCACCCGATCTTTCACCAAATGACTTCTTTCTGAGGGGTCACTTAAAATGTGTCATTTATAAAAGTGTAAAATTTAAGAATCTAAACCAGCTACAAAACGCTATTTTGTTATAATGTAATAAAATTTAATAAAAAAATAATGGTAATGTGTCTTTTACTTTGAATGTAATGATTGTGAGATTGATAAAACGAAAAAAAACATTCCTTGTATTCGGCTGTACGTCAGATTTAACAAAGCCTTATAACAAATTTTTGGCTGGTGGCTGGTGTCTGTTTGGTTTTACCTAAAGCGAAAATTTGGTAATTTTGCAATTTCATTTAATTGAATATTTCCAGATTTGCTTACTAAAACTTTTTGAAACTTGGCACGAGGGTTTGTCAGATTGGTCTCTTCAAAAAGTTATCTTACATTTTTTCCGTAGTATGTACAGGGGAGCCAATAATTAACCCCCTTAAAATTTACATGGGATTTCCTATGTTCCGCTCGGCGACGCACCACCCGGTATAAGAAGTTACAGTTACCCGTTTAGCGGGCGGTTGAACAGGCATCAGCAATATGTCACACCCATCCGTATGGCACAGTTTGTTCCGTCACATGTTGTGACGGAACAATCAAGAAAAAATTTATGACCTTTAACCCGTAATACAAATTAGTTGCTTTGTGAATAAATCTGCTTATCCTAAAAAAAAAGCTATTGATTTAATAATTAGGCCCAGGAAACCACAGATAAACATATCGTCGTATTTTAAAAACGTCCACTCTGTAATACATATTTTGACGAATAACAATCAGCTAAATAAACTGAAACTTGTTCCTTATTCTGGCTTCTGTCGGCACTTTTATCTTTCGGTTTCAGCAGAGTCATCGTCATAGTAGTGACGTTCTCTTCCCGGTTTAAAAATAAAACCTCATTTATATCTCTCGCAAAATTTTAAACTTACCGTGGTTAGTTTATTAAAATATTTAGATGTAGTTTGTTAAGAGAGTGTTTTTGTTTTGAGCTATTTAGTTATTTGTTTTATGTTTATGTTAACGTTTTATTTATGTTAGTGGATAAAGGGCAACTGCTAGCTGTACTTTCTAGTAAGTACTTAAAAAATTATATTTGACATTTGGAATGGTAAAAGTAATACCCTTGTCAAAGAAATTTAAAATTCATTAGATAATAAATTAATGAATAGCAAAAGCTTTTTATGTCAAGGTTGTGTCAAAAAAAAAAACATTTAAAAACAAAAGTAGTACGAAAACAGATTCGAGGTAATTTATAGTATTTTTAAATAAATTATTCCTTAAATAGGTTTTCTCTTGTGGATCATTTTGGGTATCCAGTTATTTTATTAAATTTCCTAGGTTTTTTCCATGTTGTCATAATTTATATAACTACTAATTTTATTTACATATCTTTTAGTTCTAAAAATATTTATGTTTTATATTAATCTAGAAATAATTCAGTAATTAAAAGGGATAAATTTTAAATAACTTTAATATGTGGTACCTACTAATAAAATTTAAAATGCAAAAAAACAGAAAGAGAGTGTTTTATGGATTTTAGTGGTAAAAGTTCACCCTAATCGCTATACACATATAACGTGGTAGCATCTTTTTTTAACACACATTACCACTGTTATGGCAATATTAGGAGATTGTCCTGCAGCATTAAAGCAACGATTTCCTAAAATAAACTGCTTTTTTATCTTTAAGATAGCCAACGATGGCTTTATATAGATAGATTTAAATTATCTCTAAATGAATCCTTGCATTTTTAGCAAAAATATGAGAAGTGCTTTTTTTGTAAAAAAAAATAAATTTTCTTTTAAAGTTACAACTTTTTAAGTTAAAAAAAATTTTGCAGATATAATAAAAAAAAAAAACAAGGAAAAAAGCAAAAAATCCCAATTTTGATTATATTTTAGATTTTTGTCCACATCTTGTTTCGCATTGCTTTACAAGAAGAAAACTGACGTTAAAATGAGCGTGGTTTAAAGTTGATTAAAATTTGAAAGAGATATGACCTTATTTTCCTTTTACAACTTTTTATCAATCCAATAAAGACAAAAATAAAAACCTGCCTAAAATTTATTTGTATTTAAAGGATAACATTTTTCTCAAATTTATAATTATAAAAAGCATTTCCAAAAATAAATTATAAATTCCCATTGACACGTAAGGTTATGCTATTTTGCCTCGTATTTTGCCAACCATAACACAAGATTCAATAAACAATACAATGTCATTTATTAAAAAAAATATATTACAGCAAGTTTAATTATACAATGCAATGACAATAAACAACTTTAAATGTGAGACTACACATTAAAAGGAAATGCACTGGGTTATGCGGGAGGATACGGTTTCCTGCATGTCTCTTAAAGCAGAGACACTTATAGTTTTCTCTATAGATATATAAAGAATGCTAAATTTTTGGTAATAGGTTTGGACGCTCGCTTATTCGAACGGGCGCTCATCGAGAGAAAATATATACACACGGTGCTGTATAAACGAACACTGTTGAGCTAAAACAATGGTAACAGTAATTTGGATTATTTCTGAGGAAAATATTGATAACACTGATCAACATTTGATCTACGCGGGAACGCCGAAAGCGGTAAGGTGCTAATAGGGTGTTTGAGGTCGCCGATTACTACATCACGTCAGAGTCAAGATTATTTAAAGATCAAGTGAAGAAAAAAACCATTGAAAAAATCTGGAAAAATTCATGCATATATTTTTGAGGTCACTGAATTGAATCCGGTGTTTATTTACCCTTTGGATCTATCTATATTCATGAATATTTCCAGATTTTTCCTCTGCTTTTTCTTCACTTGACCTGAAGGTTAACTGACCTTAAAATCCGATTAGTGGATCTCGAAAAAATACGTACGATTTTTTTCAGATTTATCCTATGCTTTTTCTCCACTTGACCTTTAAATGACCTAGAACCTGACCTTATGAAGGTTAACTAACCTCAAAATCCGATTCGCCGACCTCGAAAAAATACGTACGAATTTTTACAGATCTTTTCTATGCTTTTTTTTTAAATTTAGACGTTTAAATGACCTTGAACCTGACCTTATAAAGGTTAACTGACCTCAAATCCGATTAGCCGGCCTCGAAAATATACGTATGAATTTTTTAAATTTTTTCCTATGCTTTTTCCACTCGACCTTTAAATGACCTCAAAATACAATTCGACGTCAAAAAAATACGTACAAATTTTTTCAGATTTTTAAAATCGTGCTTAACATTTTTATTTCAAAAACACTTTAAAATCCCCTTACAATGACCTTGGATGACCTCCAGAATGGATATAAATAGACGCCGAATTCCGATTTAGCGACCTAGAAAACATATGCATTAATTTTTCTAGATTTTTCCAATGTTTTTTTTTACTTGACCTTTAAATGACCTTGAATCTGCGATATGAAGGTTATTTGATCCTCTCATTGTAATAAGCGACCCCAAAAACCCTAGCAGCACCTAACCGGTTCCGGCGTTCCCGCATAGATCAAATGTTGACCTGTGTAATTTTTTTTGCTGTATAATAATAAAAATTTAATTATGTAAATTTTTACGTCGGAGAATCAAAATTTATTTACAGTTGATAGGATACACACTTATGTATGATTTAAAGTTTTTCAAATTACAGTCAGACTTTAATAAGTCAAACTTCCATATCTCGAATTTATGATAACTCGAATAAAATTCGTTGGCAATTGCATCAAGAGTGAACATTATGTAAAAACTTTACTTGATAATTCGAACTTTCATTACTCGAATATCCGAGCGAATATCTTAATCACTCGAACGAAACATTTGGCAACACCTTCGATAAGTCGAATTTTCTGGGAAATCCTTAACTTCGCGTGTTTTAAAAACAGGTCATACAAAATTTAAAATGCCATAGTCGGCGAAGGATAAAAAAACTTAAAAATGTTTTGAAGAAACTTAGAAAATCAACATAACTTTGATGAGTTGTGTCAATAAAGTATCCAATGCATGGAATATTGATGTCAAGTCGGGGACCATTTCTAATTGTCGGCTTTAGTACTTATTTTGAATGGAAAAAGAAGAATGCCCTTTTTTTCATTTTCCCAAATGAATATTTAAAATAAAACAATGCAAAGAAATGCAACTACTAAAGCAATATTAAGCTTATAATGGTTTGAAACGCGCAGAAGGTGTTAGGTTTTATGATTTTATCCCTGTGAATGATTGTATATTGTAACTTAAAAGTTACCCACAGATGAAGATATAGATATTTACGAATTTACGCCAGAACCTAAACAGTCCAATAATCCAGATGATGAAATGACAGCAAAAATTATATGATAGATGATTATCTTTGAAGACAACATGCAACAGCCTTCAAATAAGTCGGTGGCAAATTCGATTTTAAAAACAAATGAGCACACAACGGATGTTTTGTATAATGCATTTAGCAGCATTGAAAATTTTGTTAAATATCAAAATATAAAATCCTCTTGTCAGTCAAAAATAACCAAATTTTTTACTCTTGTGTATCTAAAATATTTTATAATATACATAAATGTATTACGTTACCACATTGAAAATAAACTTAGTTAATGCATTTTATGTGTTTTGTTTAATAATTCGAAGTCTCAATAGCTGGAAATTTTTTAGTATCAAATCGTGGTTTGAGTTATCGAAGTTCGAGTGCATATTTTTGATTTTATAACATCGATACATTACAAGAATTGCTGGAATTATACAACTAAAATTAATATTTATTTAATATTGAGAAATCAAACGATCCAATTTATTCTTCTCTAAAATTTTTAGTGTTAAAACTTTTATTTTTATTCGATTTCCTGCATATCGTGTTGTTGTTTCTGCGTTCTGTTTTCTCTGTAGTAGTAATACTAAAAATGCTATATATAAATACTAATTCTTGCTGCCGTTTTTCAGGTACATTTATTTAAATGTCACGAAATATTTATCAATAATTATCAGAATGTGCAGTGAAGCTTAGATCAAACTCACTACTCAGTTTCTCAACGTTTTTAAGAAATCAATCTCTATCTAATGTTTACCTTAACTTAGATATAGCTCTTCGCATAGCACTTTCCACTCCACTCCGGCTACGAATTGTTTTCGTGAAAAAAGTTTCTTCTGTTTAAAACGTGTAAAAATTATAAATAAAAGATCTTTTTTGTCTCAAGAAAAAATGAATTCTTTGGCTCTTCTACACATAGAAGCAGAGATAATGAACACCATAAACTTTGATGATATTATAGATAATTTTGTGATTTTTCTATTAAAAAGTCCCTTAAAAAATTGTAATTTTGTTTTTGTAATGCCCTTTCCTAATGACTAATTCATAATTTTAATTAACTTTAGTTCCTTTCTTACTACATATGGAAAAATATTATTTTAGAAAGGTACATGGGCGGCGAAAATAAAGTGACCTACTCAATCGTAAAAATTATAAATCCGGCACTGGGCATAGTCTATATTAATATGAAATCTGCAATAAAAACAAAGCAACAGGACTTTCGATTTGATCAATTTGGTGAACATGTACTAAAGGAAGAACAGGAACTTTTGAGTTGGTAGCCATGGAAATTATCTAATAAAATATTTATATAAAAAGTTTTATGGTATTTTTGTCACTATGATTAAGCAATTTAAAAAGATTTAAACACATCGTATCTTTATGAAACATTATTAATGAATGTATAATGTATATTTTTAAACAAGTACGGATATAATTGGGCTTTGGCACTGTAGTAGAAATAACCTAGCCATAGTGCTTATGTTTTACAAGGAAATAGTTACCTATGATCAAGAGCTAAACAGATACATATGCATAAATACACTTCAGATGAAGCAGCTCAGTATAAAAAACACAAAAATACACCTGACAACCTAAATTGGTGCTTGTTTTCGTAAAGTCTTAATTAAATTGTTTTAATCCTACACAAACACAATAAAAGCATATAGGAATATATTATAGTAGTATAAATATAATATGTTTTTATAAAAGATTTTAAAGAAAATACCACTTCACATAAAATTTTGTCCTGTTTTGATTTTAAAATATTTTTCTCATCTATTTATGTAATTTGCTTGTGTATGTAAGTTGCATTAATGTTAATGTTAGTGGATAAGGGACAGCTGCTAGCTGTAATTTCTGGTAAGCATAATTTTAAATATTTTAATAAAGTAAAATATTTGGTATAATCCAAAATATCGTGAAATATTCATTGAAAGGTAACTTATTTACAGCAGTTTTTGCTAAAACAATCTTTAAAACCGTTCCAGCTCTTACAATTTCAGTCAAATATCCAAGGTCTAAAACCAAGAAACTAAGTTTTAAAACAGAAATTTTAATGGGTAAAAATATATATTTCTATATTTTATAGCCCAACAAAAATAAAAACTGGCTAATTTTGGAAAAGAACCACGTTGTTTATTGGTTTTATAGTATCTATATATATAATTTTCTAATGTGGATATATTTATATATAGGTAGGTATATATATATTTATTTGTCTGTCCACGTGATTCTGAAGTTATGGCTTGAGCTAAAATCATAAAATTTGGCACAGTGGTAGTCTTTAGCAGTGGCTAGAACCTAACGAAGTCCGTTTTTTGAATTTCGCCCCGGGACAAAAATAGGAGCAAAAAAGTGTTTTTTTACCGTTAGCCGTACGGAAAGCGTCTTACGGAGACAGAGGCTACTTAATATCGTCTCTCGCCTGGCGGAGACAGGCTTTTCATCTAGTGGCTATATAATTTTTTAATTTTTTTATAAAGACTTACTTAAGAACATAAGATACCATATTTATAATAATATTATGAAAAACCCGCTTCAGTTTGTTATCAATAATTTAATTTGCATGACAAGGAAATTTAACGAAATTTTTGGACTTTTAAATAAAACGGAAAAAAAAAATTAATTAAATCTTTTTTTTAACGCAATAGCGTAATTTTATTTTTAGCACTTTAAACTACTTAATTATGACCAGTTAATTTTATAAATCAAATATCTGAGGTTAAAATAGTTTTGTTAATAAATTTATTGTGCCAATTTGGTGATTCTGTTTATCGATCTTTACTCCTAAGTTTTTAAAAATTACTAATGAAATAAAAGTGTTAGTTCATCTTTTTTTAACATGAGAAAACATAAGAGACTTTAACTTAAACTAAGTTTTTAAAAATTACCTAAGAAATAAAAGTGTTAGTTCATTTTTTTAATACAAGGAACATTTGAGACTCCTTATAATATCCATAATGCAATCAAATTACTCGTTCTACAAACAGCTTTGTTTTTATTAACATCAAAGAATGATGCTCCAAACTATAAATGCTGCAAGAAGAATATTACCAATCTATGACGCCTAAATTATGCAATAAATATGAGCAACACAAAATAAAACAATTTATAATTAATAATTATGTGAACCGAAATTATCCTTCCAATATTATGGTGTTACAAAAACACTTTAATAACCTAACTAGTTTGAAATAATACTACATATAAACCAAAAAAGCTATTATTATTAATATGGTCACTATCAAAATTCTTCTAATTCCTAAAATGACATCTGTTTTAGGTTTCCTGCACATATACGGCTGTCTTTTTTAGTAAAAAGTAGCTTTTCTGTAGAGCTTCCCCCGCGTGGTCTACATGCTTTTGGCTGTTTTGGTTTTTTTTTCAGTTTTTGCGGGACTTTGAAAATTGCAAAATCAAGTAGCAACGCAGCGTAAGGCATTAAAAGTTTCCTACATTCGATACGGATGCCACCGACGTCTGCCCTCACGCGTCCTGCCGTTTTTTCATTTCCATTTTAACCCCTCAAGAGATGTAATTCCATAAGTGTCACCTTAAACATAATCAAAGTCCAGAAATGACGAAGTTTCATACAAACTTTCACCCTTTCCTTTTACCCTCTAGAGAGGCAGAGTGTCCTAATTTTATCTGCATTGGTCAAGTAGTTTTTGAGATATCGTTATTAGTGAAAAAATGTATGAATGTACGATTCAAAAAATAAGTAACTTTTTGCTTTTAAACATATATGAATAAAATAAAAACTTCTTCAACCTTTTTTATATGGTGTTTAACCATATAAATTAATTTTTTTACGTCAGAAACTAGCACCCTTTTATAATTTTTTCTATTCTGTTTATTTTTTAATTTTAGAAATACATTTGTTGGGTCTTAATTTAAAGAATATTTTATAATTCTTAATAAAAGATTTTAAAAACAAATTATTTCATATAGAAATAATGGATCCATGTAACTTTATTCATAACTTAGTAATATACTTGTCTTGCTAGGTTGTTAAAGAATATTTATTATTATTTTAATAGTTTTAATTAGGAATGCACTGCATGTCTTATTAAACAAAATAATGCCTATTTCAATATCTTTTTTTATTATTATTTCTTTTAATTTATTTAAAGAGAAACAAAATACTCAATGATTTTTGCGGTTAGTGTTACTTATGGCCAGTTGCAGCAACAATTTTAAGGAACCCTTAAAATGGCCAAAGAAGCAATGTGATTGGCTACCTTGATTTTTTTTTTTTAAATTGTTGGTGCAACATTAATTCTTATTTTTAAGTATTTTTAAAATAAAGAGAAACATTTTCTTAAAATACATCATTACAAAAAAGTATCGGCAGAATCTTCGTATTTTTTTATATTCATTTTTTGATAAGCAACAAGATTTGATGCAAATAAAAAAATGGATTTGTGCTAAACTAAACGTAATTTTCATTCCAAAGGGAAAAACTTAAGAAATGTCTGGCGCCAGCCAGACATACAGCTCTCATATTGATCTTACAGGATGATCTTACAACAAACGCATCTGTTTATACTCACAATCAGCAAAATTTGCTATACATATAATTTTTTATTTTATGCCCAATTTAAAGAGCTATGGAAAGCTAAAAGGATATCCTTTTTTCCGTTAAATTATTGAATTAGAGAATGGCTAAATTTCCAACATATTTTAATTTTTCAGACCAGAGATTTAAAATATGTTCTACAGTTTTGTGGCGGATTTATGTTTCAGTTAGGTTTGGGATATTCGCCTTACTACTTTTTGGAAAATGGGTCCACTTTGATCCAGGTTCCGGGGTATAACCAACGGAGCCTGCTGAGGCTTATTGAGCCCTATGAACTTGCAGATCGCTTGCAAAAAAAAGAAGGAAAACCCACCAAAAAACCCAACCAATTAAGAACACTAATCACGTTTCGGTGGCAACTCGGCCACCGTTTTCAAAATGAAAAATAAAAAAAAAAAAACTAAATTTTAACAAATTTTGAAATCAAAAGTTAGAAAATTCTCATAGCATTTATTCTTTATGGCGTTTTATTATAAATTACATATTAGTTTATTTGACTGGTATCTTTATAATTTTTAAATAGACAAAAAAAGTGGTGTGTTAATTGATTTAAAGTTTACCTGAATTTACTTCAGCGTCGAGCATAGGTGACCATGTATTATTAAAATTAACAGAAATTGATACTACATATTTATCTTTATTTAATAATATAAATGCACTTCTTTTATTTTACTTTTTTTTGAAAAGTTTTCTTTGCTAAAATATCAAAAGCATTCCAGTTTATTATGTGGATGTTATTAAATGTGTGTTGACAGATTTTTAATTTGTGGAATTATGTGTGTTTAATGTATGTTCTATGTTATTTTATGTGTTTGGCTAATGGTCTGGAAGTTTCACTTATATAAAATTTATCATATTCACAAGGGATCTTATAAATAACATTTTTTGTGTCTTCGTTTATATTGTATGGTTTTGTTTTTGTTACTTAAGATCTTATGGTGTTTTGTGTTTAAAAAATGTATTATCTTCTGGTTAAATTTTATTTGATGACCCAGGAATATATGGTAAAAATAAGTTTTTAAACTGAGGATAATGAGTATGCTCAAACACCCTTTTTAAGTAAACAATATTTCATATTCCTTTATGTTTTAAGTAGTTGATGCAAATAGAAAAGATATTTAGTATTACAGCTTTAATATTTTGAGATATTTCGAAAAACGTGAAAAATATACCAAATATTTTTCCAAAAATTAAATGGAGGGTGCGTTTTTGTTAAAACATTCTTGTACTAGGAGATATCATGTACATATTAAAAAATACTTAAAGTAAGGTATCACCTAATAACATAACCGTTGAAATAAAAATAATCGTAAATTATCGTAAAACTATTTTAAAATAAATTGAATACCGAGTTAAGAGATAACACTTTTAGATTTAATAAACACACCAACAGAAAAAGGTGGGAAAATAAAAATCAGCTGGCTAAACTTTATTTAAATTAAAATATAAATTTCAAATAAAAAGTTTTTCCCTTAAAATATATTAATTTTGCAAAAATAGTATTTTTTACTTAGAAGTACTGCTTATTATTATTTTCCAAGAAAGTGTTACAATATGCCTAGTCAGGGGTGTATTTTTTTGCCAAACTAAAATGCCAAAAATGTGATACCTGTTATATGAGCTGAATTAAAAAAACCGTTGGTTAGTAATATGATACCTAAAACAAAAGTATTTACGTCCCTTAAAAATATAGTGCATTTAAAAAACTTTATCCCGGCAAAAATAGAGGGCAGATTAAAAATAACATATCAGTCAATGACATCTGTTAAGGTGCATATCCATTTGACGCGGCTGTCGTACGAGGTGGACGCATGCAGCTTCCTAAACCTGGTTCGCCCAGTCTTATTGGTTCGACTACAGAAATATTCGCTTTCTCGCGCTTATTTATCTACTTTCTACGAACACGCCGTCCGCGGCAGCCGAACTAAAATAATTTTAATTTGTTGTTGGGTACCCTTACTTTTTGATAACTGTAATGTCAACCTATTTTTTTTTTGTTTATTTCACGGATTTCGCTTTGCCGTAGATAATTAAATTTTTAACTAAGGCCTTAAATAAAAGAAAAGGACATTATTTTAATATCAATCATATGTGGGACCATTTATTTATTACTACCTAGGTAGGTAGGTTTAGGTAGGTTTAAAGTGAGTGGACTTTTTACGCCCTTCACTGCGACTGCTCGGTCTATTGTGGCTCACACCTTTTTATATTTCTCCCAATAGGATCGGACTTCTAATGAATCCGATACCAGATTGGGAGAGAGTTCTTACATCTCTTCTTACTCGTGTCGCTACCGGACATGAGCACAATGTGTTCTGATGTGTTCTGGTGTCCCTGTCTCCTGGAGTGTATCACGAGCAGACAATTAGATCCATCATGCCCTCCTCTCCCGGTCTAGTGACGTGGGTAGCTACCAGGTCCTTGTTACAAGAACCAGATGTTCTTTCTGAGGCCGCATCTCCGGCCTTATCCTATGAAAACGGTCCAATCCGCTTTCTCTTTAAAGCCAGGGAACCCTTTTTCCTATAAAGGTAATTCTGTCCGCCTTCTGTTTGGATTCAGGGAACCCTTCCTAAGTACCTGTTTGTTTGGGATGGATTAGCCCTTCCCCGTGAAACACGCGCCGGTGACTTCAGGAGCACCTTATGGAACGGATTCACCCATTTCGGTAGGCGCACCTTTGTCTGCTTGTGAACTGTCCGCTTTCTGTTTGGAGCTAGGGAAGTAATAGTCCACCACGGCAGAGCCCCGCATTACCGCAGTAAGGCTAGATGCCTTTTCTAAACCTGGTTCGCCTAATCTTATTGGTTCGACTACAGAAATATTCGCTTTCTCGCGCATTCATCTACTTTCCACGAACACGCCGCCCGCGGCAGCCGAACTAAAATAATTTTAATTTGTTGTTGGCTACCCTTACTTTTTGGTAACTGTAATGTCATAGCTTTTTTTTTTTTTTGTTTTTGTTTATTACACAGATTTTGCCTTGCCGTAGATAGTTAAACTTGTAAATAAGGCCTAAAATGAACGAAAAGGACATTGTTTTAATATCAATTATATGTGGGGCCATATATTTATTACTACCTAAGGTAAAAATTTTCTACAAACCGACTATTCCTAGGAAATTTAGTTTAAAATGTATGTCAGGGGGTTTGTGCATGCATTAAAAATACTTCAGGATTTGTTGCCTGAGTGCGGACAGGCAAATTGATGCAATTTTACTGGGCGGGAAAAAATGAAAGAAAATTGCATCATGCAAAACGCCTTTTATAATATAGTAAAGTAAACCTTCTATAATCTCCTTTTGTTATTTTTCCTTTTTAAATAAAAAAACAAAAAGATTAAATTAATCGGTTAAAAATGCAAAAAGTTGCATCTAAGCAATCAAATCCTTTTAGTATATGAGTAAATAGTAAAATTATATAATCTCTATAAATTTACGTTCGAAAAGAAAAAACGAAAAATAATTATTTTGATTTAGGCAACTTAAGAATAGGTGAGAATCTCTTTAAAATAATTTGCAAAGATGTCTTAGAATACACAGACCCGGTGTCGGTTAGATAATTAAAATTAAAATATTAAAAATTATATCTTGGGGCCGTTCACGAAGGCGCAGAAAAATATTTTATTCTATATTTAGACTTATAAATAAAAACATAATTTAAAATAGTTTGGCAGTTAGTCGTGGGATAAATTATTACGATACAAATTTATATGATTAGTTAATTATACTCACTATTTTTAATTAAACTTAATACATGTCTATGGATGTTAATGAACACTGACTGCTGTTTAATTGAAGATATAAACTTGCCGACATGCTACTGTTTGTTTAAATACCAATTAAACATTTATGTAATAAAATGGTAGCACAAGTGATATTTTGTGTGTAGTTGGTTATATGTTCATAACATTTCGCACTTCTTTTTATGGGACATAACTGCTTAGAAGAAGCTAACAATTAGAATAAGTGTTGTGTGGATGACATCTTCCACCACCAAACAGCTTTGCTTTTTTGATTGTTTTTTGATAATAACTATTAAAAAGGTTTCCTACTCCATCCTTACCTATTATATTTTTAGTTCTATGTTTTAAACCTATTTTAGAAATAAATCAAATTAATGATTAACTTAGCAAAAGTATATTAATCATAGTTTTAAATTACCTACGAAAAGCGTTTGCTTAAAACATTTATGTTTTAGTTTTGATGTTTTTTTTTATAAAAAAATATTTTTTACGAAATATCATGTTTTTTAAAATATTATTATACATAAAAAAAAAGGTTTTTTTTATTTAAACATACAGGGTGTTTTAAAAAGGAAAGGGTTGATTTTTCAGGTCATTTTATAAATGACGATTTTTTTCAACTTTTTTAGTGTTGTTTACAGTGATGAGAAGCCACATATAGTTTAAAATTATAAGGCCCATTGGCGTTAGAAAGAGAAACTTCGATATTTTTAAGATAAAACAACTAAACATACAACTTTTTTGTATCCCTTAACTTTTGTGATTATCTATAATTACTGCTTTGTTCAGTAATCACACAAATACATTTTTTAACATTCCAGGAATAATTGCTAAAAACTACAGGGCAAAACCATAGGACAAGAACAAAAATTTAACAATAAGGGCCACTATTTTCTTATCAACAATTAGAAACACTGTGGAAAGTGACCATTTCCCCTTTAGATGCAAGAATGCAATCTTCTGGCGAACTCTCTCTAAAAACAGCAGCCAGTAATGAGTTAAATGATTCTATAAATTTTCCAATAAAGTAGCCTACACCAAGGTCTTTAGGTAGCCCCACAGGAAAAAATCCAGGTGGTTAAGTTCGGGGATCGTGCAGGCCATAAGAAGTACTAATTCACGAGTAACCTGCTAAAGTGCGCTGGTGCGCTATTGTGCATAAAGCACATTGCATTTCTTATTGTCGATGGTACGTCCTTTGGAAATCCAGGGAGCGTGTGTCCAATTAGGCAGTCACCCACAATTTCAATTGAAACGTTTAACGAAAACTAATGTTGAAAACGATCTTTAAATATTTTATGTGCATTTTCATTACACAATGGTTATTATGAAAACATCTTATTGAAATTCTTGAAAATCTCTCATCATTGGTTAGGCTAAATCACCATCAGAAGTTAAAGGATTTATGCAAGAGTCATTAACAGAATATAATACGCGGAAAAAAATCAGCAGAAAATTTAAAAAATATAACTTTGTATTAAATGGATATATGCTTTTTTATTTTTTTATCTCGTAAACGAAGCAAAATTCAACGAAAATTCTAGAGACAAAATGTAAGTATTTTGGTTGCTTAATCCTAAAAAATATCAAAATTTAATTAAAAAGAAAGTTGCATAAATTTTTTGTCAATAAATTTGGCAACGACACCCGACCTTTAATTTTAGTCTGTTTAGGGCCTTTTATTATTATAAACAAAGCTAGTTTTAAAACTATTGGCCAAAAGATATTTAAATTATTTTTAAAAAACTGTTATTTAAAGAAGTAACATCCTGTTTTTTGAAAACAATACATTTCCCGACCCGTGTTTATGGGAAATAAATTACGTTTTTCTAACACCCTGAATGTTATGTAGCAATTCCAGAAAAAAAAAGAACGTACGTTAATTTCAACACATTTTTGTAGAAAATTCCCTAGCACCAAAAAATCGGTAATCAAAACACTGTTTATTTTTTCTCTTTCTTCTGGCCAGTTGTTTTCTGTGGTTTTCATTTTTTAAATTATATTCAGAAAGAGACGAAAACGTAAAAAATCCGCAACAGCATAAAAATCGCCTGAAGTACAAAATTGATTTTAGGTATTCAATTTAATCTCTTCCTCAATCGCAAACATGCATACCTAATTTTTTAGAGGATAAAGTTTGTTCGTATAGGCCTTTTAAGGGTATGCTCAGCGCAAGCGGTCTGCCATGTTAAAAGGGCGGCAATATGAAAGTTTTGGACACTTCTTATAAATATGGCTGGGCAACAAGCATTATCACCTTTAATATCCGTGCAATCAAATGAAAAATTAATTACTGGTGCTTATTGGTGCATCCTACCGTAGAAGCCCACAGTTGTGTTCTTATGATTGTATTGTACCTCCTTAAAAATAATTATCCAGGTTTTATGTAGTTGGTAATAATTAAAACCACAAGAGTCTATTTCATTGGTCCAAAACTTTTTGGCTGCCTGCTTACCTAATACTGAAATTTCGAAAACGTATTTATTTACAACCATGCATGTAATAATGACATTTCACCTATCTTTGAAAGGTGAAAAGTTGACGTTTTTTGACTTCTACTTTCCATCCGGGTGGAGTGTGCGCACTTTCCACCCGGTTGATTTTTTTTTTTTAATTTCATTGAATATTGATATTTCAAAATGGTATAGTGACACACGAACATACGGATTATAATACGTTCACACTGATTAGACAAAAACGACAATAAATTTACTTTTATTTTTTTTTGATTGAATTTTAAAGGCACTGAATATTTATATAAAAAACAATAAACTAACTTATATATTACTTATTTAAATTAATTATTATATTAGCATTATTGTAGGCAGCCACTAATATGTTTAAACCTTGCTAAAATTCTTTTTTTGAAAGATTTATTTCATGATTATTTAAAGTAAAAGTAGAGTTTGAACTTGGCTTTGAAATCAATTTTGCAGTATTAACTTGAGTAGCGGCAGAACTATCTATGTATCCCTCAGCTACTGTGCTAGATTTCAGCCCCCTAACCGTTTTTTGCATGAAGTCCAACATCGCGAGCAAATAGCCAAGGTTCTTCTCAAACAGTGACCAGTAAAATTTTGAATATTGGGCAGTTTCAGAAAACCTGCAATTTTTTTGGAAACTGACTTACAGTGTTGTGCCCAATACATTGTTTAGTAATTTTTCCATATCTTATTTGCACGAAAAGCCTTCCATCCCCTATATTTTTCCGAAGAGTAATGTACTCCTTAAGTGGTGCAATCCATTTCTTATCGGTTATCATAAATGATCGTGGCTGGTAAGTTTTGCTATTCTGTATTGCAATCATGACCTTTTCTTCTAAAAAATTAACGTCTGTTGTTTTCATATTGTATAATTCATCCGATCGGCAGGCGCCTGAGACACCAATAACCAGTGCAACCTACAAATCTAAAAATAACAAATTAATATAGAAATGGTCAAAAATACCTTTTTAAAAAGAAATTCCATGGGCGCTTGTTCCAAAAAAGTTTTTGTATTTTCCTTAGACACTGTGTTTAATTTTTTTGGCTTGTATCCTTTATTTTTCCTTTTTAAAAATGCCAATAACTTTGCGTGTTTAGATATGTCTACTTTTTCTCTAATTGATAGAGTGGTCCTCAGCATGGAGTATACTGACCAAAGCGTTAATATCTTCTTTGTCTTGGCACATTCGCTAAAATAAGCCAGTAACGCCGATTCAGATCCAGGAATTTAAACTTTGTTTTCCTTACACCATTCTTTAAACGTATCATATGCCTTGTCATATCTCGGGCGGCTTTTGGTTGGTAGAAGATTTTCTTCCGCTATTTTTGCTGCTTCTCGAATTTCTGGTGGAGTAGGAGCAAACTTAAATTCCTCATCTGATAACATTTTTTTTTTTAGATTTGCCAAATTAAAACAAATTACTAATCAAATTTAAAGCGTCTATCTTACAATGTACATATGTATTGACACTTTGACAAACCGTTACCATGACAACGATACAAATTGCGAAGCACGGCCGCCTAATAAAATTATTACCGGATCAATTTTTATAATTTCAATTTAAAATAATAGAAAATAAATAAAGTGGTTGTAAATAAAATAGTATACAAACCTCGGTGGAAAGTTTCATTTCTGTCTCGAGAAGTATAGTATACGCATCTCTGGACAGAAATGAAACACTTTCCACCTGGGTATGTAATATACTATTACCTGAAGTGTGTTTTTGCCAGCTCACATGGACACCTTGCCGGTCGTAGTCAACTTCTTTGGGTCGATTTTAGGTTTGTTCTCACAGAAAATCTATAACAAGTTTGTGACAGTTTTCAAACCGACGTGAATGCGCATGTCCATTTCTGATCGGTTTCAAACCAGTTGTGTGAACAGTTGACAGATAAAAAAGTTATCAGCGGTTAACTTCAGGTTCATTTTTGACATACATTTTGTTTTGGTTCGAAATGGATAACCATAAAAATTCTTTTTGTTAAATTAAGGAACAATCACTTAAAAAGAGTTTTTTCGGCCTGATCCTTTGCTCTACAGAGCAGAGTGAGTCCGGAGTCCGTTTCTGTAACGAAAAAGTCCGAATTATCCGAAAAATCAAAATCACCATTTTTTTTATGTTCTTGTCTTTTAATACAAATAAATATAGATAGAAACAGCAAAACTCAAAGAACAACAAACAAACACTACTAGTAGAGTTTTTTAATAAACTCTGCACTACTAGCAAAAGATAAGGCAAAAATATTCTGACTGAGTACTGCGCATGCTTCCGACAGTTCACTTGTAATGGATCCGCAAACTCTCCTGACAGTTTGAAAACCATCAGCAAAACCTGTGAGAACACCAACCAAGTGTTTTCAAACAATCCAGAAACTTTTGTGTGAACGCGGACAGTGGATTGCGCAGAATCCTGACAGTTTCTGACTTCTGTGAGAACAAACCTATAGACCACTTTGAAAATTATCCGTCTATGAGAATGCTTTTCGCAGCTCATCGATAAACATTTTCTACTCTATATACTTTTATTAATTTTAAGGCATTTCCGATTTTCTGGTAAAATTATCAAACTTCAAAGTTAAATGAATGTTTTTTTATATCATAGTATCTGAAATTATTTAAAACAGAACTGTAAATGTATTTAATTATTTTTGGGTAAATACGAACTATTTATCCAAAAGTAGGATAGTATAATAGAACACCAAGAAACATCTTTCATTTAGTCTAGGTCATTGTATATGGCCTTAAGATGAATGTTTAAAATGTAAGAGATGTTATGGTTCCGTTCACAATAAAAAAGAGTAAATTTATTTTAACCTTTTATTTCAGGTACTATCGGAGCTATATCAGATGGCATGCACTATGGCTGGTCCGCGCCATTTATGCCGATATTGGAAAAAGAAGATAGCCACATTAAAATATCACACACTGACGTCACCTGGTTAGAATCTATTTATCTGATTGGCGGACTTGCCGGGCTTCCAGTGACGATTTATTCTGTTGATAAGTTGGGAAGAAAAGCGTCAATATTGCTTGCGGCTGTGATATCTCTAATTGCTTGGATACTTATTGGAGTTGGCAATAATGTAATTTACTTATACGTAGCTAGGTAAATATTTTTCCTATATGTTTGCTATTTTATTGTACCATCTAAAAGTTTAAAAGGCAGAAACAGACCCCGCACTTATTTCAATAAAAAAATCAGCATCGGTGAAATGTGTCAAAAATTTGGGCTGGTCACCGTCCATATTTTTGAGTTAGGGTTGCTCAGAGATACGCCACTTGAAATTATAAAAAGTCAATATACAGGGTGTCCCAGAATATCTGGGCAATCTCTCGAAATCTTATAGAAAACCTAACAATATTATGACAAGTTACCATAAACTTTTTCTACTAGCCTCCCCTACGAAGATACAGGTACATAACGAAAGCCCCTGGAAATCGTTCTTGTTTAAATAACTTTTAAGATACTAGGCGTAATTTAATATTTTTTTAATATGATTGTTATTAGACAAGTCTTTTTAAAATGAACCCATTAAATCATATTTGGCTTATTTAGTTTGCCAGGGACGGACCAGCTCTGACACAATAATAGCAATTTTTTAACACCCTGTATGATAAAGGCTCAACAATATTATTTTTGGATAGCTTTAACCTTAAACTAAAAAAAAGTTATTCTTGATTGACATCGATAAAATCAACTGTTTACGAGAAATAAAATATCATAATTGGTATTTTTTTTACATTATACAGGGGTTTTCTACGTCATACGGGGTTATACGTCAATATTAAGGGAAGAAATTTTTGGATCCATTTTAAGAAGGAAATTTCATATGAACGTATGTCCTAAACGTCTTAACTTTTAAGATAAAGGGTGGTAAAATTTTCAAAAATAAATCATTTATTATTAATATATGTAATACCACTTTAGCTAGTTTAATGAAATTTGGCATAAATGTACTATGTATTAAGAAGCATTTTTTAGTGTACCCCATTTTTTTATTTTCACCAGTGGCGTTTCTGCAGAATTTGACCTGCCTATTTTGGCAAATAAAATAAAACACGAATTAATAAACTTGTCTTTGGAGTTGGTGCCTACGTTGGCCTTTATTTTGTTTAATTTACAAACTTGATGTTGGCGTTCCTAAGATTTAACTTAAATGTGTTACCTGTTATATTTATTCTTGTTTATGTTTAATTTGTTTTGTAGGTGTTTATAAAAATGTATTTAACCGATATGTTAAACGATTCATAAAAAATAAAAATTGTTAAATAAATATTTTAAAAGTGAGGTTAGATTATTGATTGCCATTTAACGTACTACCAGCCTTAATCTCTGCGAACTAAAAATTATTACGAGCGCTAAGCAAACGTCGGCGCCGAAGTTGAACTTAAATTATCTCCATCGCCGGCTTTAGCGCCAACGCAGGTCGACGCTGTTTTATAAATAACTGACCGTAAAATGAATACTTTAACATCGAACGCCAGCACCGACGTCGTCGCACAGTGGCATCATACAGAGTTAAACTGTTTAAAAAATGGATATTGAATGATCAGCATTTCCTAATTTACCAAATTTGGAAAAGATTTTCAGAGCCGATTTAAAAAAATATATTTTAAATAGTAATAATAAATTTTTTTTTTGGTACTATCTGTACAACGTTCGTGGTTATTTTATTAATTGTTAAAAACATATGTGTCCTTTAATTGATTTTAGATTTTTAGATAAAATAATAAAGTAGTAGTAAGGCTTTTTACATTTTGTGTTTTTTTAATATAATTATTGTTTTGACTTACACATAATAGTAATTTTAAGGTTTTAAAATAACTATATATAAATATATATTAATCATATAAATATATTTTTCCAATTGCAACAATAACGTCTATAAAGTATCTTTTTTTTTTTCATTTAATATATATTATTTTGTAACACTCTGTATATTTTTTTAATATACTATAACCAATTGCCCCTAAATATATATATTATAGTATTTTTTTATATTGTAAATAGAACAACATTTATCAAATATTCTTCGTATTTTTACTGTTTTTAATTTTGATAAGCACCAGTTTGGATCCGTCATCTTGGATTAGCCATCTTGAATTTTAATGTTTTTTAAATTTTGACCTCAGATTCGTGATTAGTAACCACAAAAACCCCTGAGTGAAATGTTTCATCCATATTCCCCGTATTTTAAGTGTTTTTCTATTTAAATAGCCGCCATTTGGGATCCGTCATCTTGGATTTAGAATTTTTCTAATTTCGACCTCATATTTGTGATTGGTGACCTCGAAAACCCCTGGGTAATAATATTTAGGCCAAAATTTTGAGTAAAAATATGTTTTACCCAAAGACTCAAAATGTCAGTTGCCACTTTTCTAAATTGAAGCAAAATTAAAAAAAAATAATAAAAAAATCTCAAAAGGGGCAAAAGGAAGCGTTTCTATAAAAAAAAAATTGGTGAAGCTGAACGCTCTATAGCCATTTTTGGAACAATCTACCACGTATTATGCCACTGTGCATCGCCTCCGCTAGCGGCATGTTTAAAAATTAACCACAAAGTAACAAAAATCTTAAGTAAAAATGGTTAGGCTATTAAGTGGCAAAGATTAAGCGTAAATTGCTCTGTTTTTTCCTTTGTAATTAAGGTTTATAAAAACATTTTTGCGCTTACCCCGATTCACCTAAAATAAATAAAATATATTTTAATGATTCATTGATTTTGAGTATATAACCTATTTTTATTTTATTTTTTAGGTTTATGACTGGACTCTCAGGGGATGTAGCATTCGTAGCAGCACCAATGTACATAGCCGAAATAGCTGACAAAAAAATAAGAGGATTTCTCGCCGGTGTCATATACGTAATGATGTTGGTTGGAATATTGGTAGTATACGCTGTGGCACCTTTTGCGCCATTTTACGCCTGCTCTGTTATCGGATCAGTATTTGTTATTATACAAATGGTAACATTTCCATTTATGCCTGATTCCCCATACTATCTACTATCAAAAGAAAAGCATGAGAAGGCAAAAGCCCATCTTAAAAGGTTAAGAACCGAAGAAAATGTTGACAAGGAGTTAGAAGAAATCACCGCTGCGGTAAAAAGGCAACGAAGTGAAAGAGGCCGTCCAAAAGATTTAATTATTTCGAAAAGTAATCGGAAAGCCTTAATTATTATGACAGTATTAAATGCTGCTCAGCATTTTAGCAGTATTAGTGTGATATTGATGAATTTACACTCTATCCTTAAAGAAGCCGAATCTGAATACATTTCTTTTGAAATTGCTGGAATAGTATTTTCTTCTTTCATGTTAATAGCAGCAACGATTGCTGACTTTACTGTAGATAAATTTGGACGAAAGGGATTACTGATATCCTCAAGTTTATTAAGTGGACTCTCCTTACTAGTACTCGCCATATATTTTAGTATTAAGCACTCTGGATATGATGTAGGACCAATTTCATGGATACCGATTGCAGCTGTAATGGTTTATGCCGCTGTTTTTAAATTTGGCCTGGGAATAATTCCCATTGTTATGACTGCTGAACTATTTCCAGCTAAAGTAAAAGCTATGGGAATGACATTAGCTGACTTTTCTTACTTACTTTTTGGCCTTATATCTGTCGAAATGTATCAGAGGTTAATAGATGTTTATTACATTGATCTGCCCTTCTACATTTTTGCATTTTCAACACTGTTTACTGCACTATTTTCATGGTTGTATATTCCTGAAACAAAGGGCAAAACCTTGGAAGAAATTCAGTACATCCTTAAGGGAGAACCTATTCCGGAAAGAAAACAGAGCCAAGCAGCAGAGAAAATTGAAAATGGTATTGATGAAAAAGACATTAAATTAAAGGAACTGTATACGCCTCACAATGTTGTATGAAAAACATAATATGAAGATCTGTAAGTTAATAGTAGGAATCTAAAACATTGCAAACAAATTTACATGCTTGACGTTATAAGCTCATGTTTCATTTTAATTTATTTTTCATTATTTTTTTTTATCTAATAATAAATGCCCATTATAACGCAATACACTTTCTTAAAGGTTATATCCAAAGCATTTATGAGAAAATATGGCTATTTTTTTAAATTATTATACAACTACAGTAACTTAAGAAAAGGTATAGACAATTATTCTAAGTATGTCAAATTATACATTATTTTCAAAATTTGATATAAAAAATGGGCTGTTTAATTTTAAATTTTGCATATTTTCGCCACATTCATTTCTTTGTAAATAGTAGTTTACTTATTATATAAAGGAACAAAATGCCTTATTCTGCCAGAAACTCGATCAATTTAGGGTTACATTTTAGGAATCATTGGTAAACCAAACAATTTTGTTTTTAATGTTAAAGCTCCTATAGATAAGGGAAATGTAATATATCTATCCAAATAATAAAGCTGCATGATGTAAACGTATATAAAATGTAGTAAACATTATACTTGCACATTTATCTTTTATTATTTTTGAGTTGTAAAAAATGTTCAGAAAAATCCAAAACTAACAATAAAATTGGCATCTTGATTACTTTAAAGGTGCCAAACAATATTAAAGTATATTTTTTAGGTCTCTTAGTAATATTACTGATAGATTTGGTTGTTTATTAAAATGTGTTATGGTACCTAATTTGATTACATGATTTGCCCTTTTGGTTTTATTAAATATAAAACACTTAAACGGATTTAAGTTAAGAAAATAAAGTCAAGGTAAAACTAAACTAACATTTATGTAAAAAATAATTTAATTGTTAATTGACTTTGGATTTACGATAACAGTAGGTAATTGTGGTTTAGTTTTTCTTTGGACATGTTGTATATAAGTGTAAGATCAATATCACAATAAACAACATAATGAAATTCATTTTTATTTTACTGGCGAGGTATTTGACATAAAAACTTACAGTTTTGTAGTCTATTTTTACATTACACTTTACAATTTTGTGAACATGTTTTGGAAGCATCTTGGTTTTTCCGAAAAAAAATGCTGGCCTAAAATAATATTTAGTAACCTACAATTATTTGCCAAGAGTAAAGCTATGCAACTACATTATAGCCAGTATTCAAACTATGGTTAAGGTTGTATTGCTGTATCGGTATGCTACTTTAAATATCTCATAAAGACTAGTTAGTACCTTTGTTAGTCCAGTAAATGAAGGGACAAAGCTGTAAATAAATCTGTACAGTTTTTCCTTGTGGCGCAATTCTTGGGTCTTTGGGGATGCTTTCGAGCAAAAAAAAGTTTATCAACATTAACAGGTGGAAAAGGGCTGAAAATGGCCCCTCAAGACCAAAAAAATGGGTTTTCTCGCTAATATCTGCCAAAATATGCGAATTGAACAATTTTTGTTAAAACAAAAAATGAAGATCGCCTTGTAGTCTATAAAAATGGTTCTTATATTTTTTTTTTAAAATCGATAGTTTTCGAGATAACGGTACCCAAAAGTCCCCTCATTTCAGCTGCCGCTCTACCGCTAGATTGCCGCTACCTTCATGGATTCACTTATAAGCGGGCGGACAAATTGTTCCATTACTCGGGCAATAATGTACATTTTTTAATCATTCAAAGTTCATCAGAATGGGAAAACCCGTACCTATCTTGCATATGAGTTTGGGTCCATTCTGATTTTTCTAGAATATTAAAAACAGCAGTCAAAGTTTTTTTTCACAATATTTTGAGAGTATCTCATTAATTTAATGATATTTTTTGAAAAAATGGTTTTCTTATTAACATTTCTTTTTTATAATGAGACCTTAGCAAGTGTTTAATGATCCCAGAAAATTTCCTTTACCATCTTTCTTGCGTTTTGATAAAAAATTGTTTTGTCCATCTGCATTTTTTTGCGAAAAAAATGGTAGGGACCATTTTTGTAGATTCGATGTGATCTTCATTTTTTGTCCAAACAAAAATTCTCTAATTCGCATATTTTGGCAGGTATTTGTGGAAAACTTAACCATTTTCAGCGGGTTCTCACGTCGGAATCGTAATAAACTTTTTCTTGCTCGAGAGGATCCGCGAAGACCTAAGAATTGCGCCACAAATAAAAACTGTACAGATTTCCGATGATAATGTTTATAGGCTTGTATTAGGAAAGACTTAATAATTTATTTAAAAAAACTTGAATATTTGTTTAATCCAATATTGTAAATAGTAAGGAACTTTATAACAAAATGCATACTTTTAATATGCAAGCAAATAAAAAAGATTTGGGCTTTTTAATTTTAACAGGATTTTAAAAACTGTCGACAAAAGTAACGGGTTCTAAATAACTCAGTTTTAAATACAAATAAAAACCCTATTAAATATTAAAAAATATATATTTTATACATATCAACAATTTTATTTTCAATGTCTGTTTTTTAATGATATTTTTTATTATTTAAAATTTTCATTAAACTTGTACTTAATCATTTATTTTTTACCAATATTCTTGCGTAAGTCATATCTTTGTACTTAAGAGATGTTCTTATTTACAAAAGTAAAAAATGTGTGGTTAAACTTTATATTATAATCCTTATATTTATTAAGTTTTAAAGGTATTGTCAAATTATTATTAATTTTTTTTGAGTAAATAACGGTATGATCCAAACTAGGACCAAAGGCAGTTTTAAAAAATAATATAAACTCAAATCAAATGCAGTTTTAATAATACCGTCGAAAGTAGATGGACATTGTATTAAGTTTGACGATATCATTTTTAAAAATATCTTTGTTCTGTTGAAAGAGGTATAAAAATAATAAACAGTTATAAAGAGAAAACTTAAATGCTGATTTTAGGTAAAATAAATCATTTAGTACATGGTTGCCTAAATTTCAAATTTACCACATGGGTAAAAAAATAACAAAAGAAATAATACTTTTATAATACTTTAAAAAATGTCGTGCCCAAAACAAATAAGATATTTTGTTGGTCAGTCTGGTTAACCAGAACTAACCAGACAAGGTATTTTAAATATTATTATCACAAAATAGAAAAAAATATATAAAATGAAAACCAAAAACTATCATGACCACTAATTAATGGAAATACAATTAAAAAAAAATATGTTTTTGATCGACAGTTTATGTTTTAATATTAGAGTTTAAAAGATATTTGCAAAAACATATATTTAGGCTCAATTAAAATAAGGAAGCTAAGGAATAAGCAAATGTGATAGACTGTTAAAGTGCTGACGTTAATTTTATAAATATTTTATAAAACGATGGCATTACAAATAAATAAAGAATAATAAACTTTACGTGTGTGTTTTTATTATCTTTTGTCATTTATTTCCAGAGACTATTGGCAAGTACCGATAAGCATTTTTGTTAACGATTACATTGCATTTAAAATGGATAATAAAGAGATTTTCCAAATCTAAGTACAAGTCATTAAACTCCGTTACAGCTGTAGCGCCATACAGATCCAATCCAGCTAGTTGAGCGTGTACCACGTGGTTTCCGTTACAGCGTAACGTTACAAATTATAAGGTTTTTGGTAGTGGTGGTATAAAATATGTAATAAGATTGCACCTACGTTACACTACGGCAGTCCACCGTTAGGCCAGTCAATGACCAGTTTCCTTCAGCATTTTTCCAAACAGCACCGATTTTTATGAAAATTTGGATTTGGTTTCTACTTACCCTCTAATTCAAAGTTGTCATCGTGCCGAGGGGTGCTTTTTCCCTGGGGGTGAATGCCACCCCTTTTCGGGGGTGGAATTTTTTTTAATCAAAAATAAGTTCGGAAATGGATAGATTAAATAATTCTTAACAACTTTTGTTCTACAAAGTTTTTTTGGAAAGGCATTACTTTTTAAGTTATTTGCAATTGAAAATGGCACTTTTTCAACCAAAAAAACCACGTTTCCAGACGGTTTTTCGCAAATAACTTGAAAAGTAAGCATTTTATCGAAAATATCATTCTAACCACATATGGTGGACTTATTATGTCATAGACCCAATACAAAACGGAGTTATAGCCTGTTGAAGGTTGGTTCTTATTCGTCAAATGCCAACATTAAAAGATTCAACGTAATATAACCAAAAAACGATACATTTTTCGGGGAAAGCTCATAAAAGCTTTTCTAAAGCACTTGAAAAAACCTTTATTTCTGTTTCTTACAAAAGTCTTTAGCAATAAAATTAAGCGAGTTATAACCAAAATAAAGTTGATCTCTATTTTTTTTGGATGAAAAAAATGTGAAAATCACCCCAATTAAAAATAATCTTTGTCACTTTATAATTCAGCTTATTAATGTATTTGATTTTTTTATATATATATATATATATATATATATATATATATATATATATATATATATATATATATATATATATATATATATATATATATATATATATTATATATATATATATATATATATATATATATATATATATATATATATATATATATATATATAAGAGAGAGAGTAAAAGTGTAAGTAACAGTCATGACTGACTTGTTAAAGAAAAATCTGAAACCAGAGTAGTGGAAATGCAGTCAATTGAAAAGGCACTTTAAATAATTAACTCTTTATTGAAAAAGTCGAGCTTTCGGAAAAACTTTTTCCCATCATCAGGACAATCTAAAAATAAAAGAAAATGATTCTTGTTAGTGAAACCAACAAAAATAATTCTCCTTTTTACAAAGTTCTTACCATATGTGACTTGAAAACATGAAACAGGTTTAATACCAATGAAGAACAAAACTTCATTCACATTCCTCCTTAAACTACATTGACTTTAACCTAGTTTTTAGCACGGGGATCGTTGCAACCATGTT
>JAHBCN010003308.1:0-77030 GCA_019359885.1 Listronotus oregonensis | reverse complement strand
AAATTTGAATAATGAACATTTCATAGGAAATAGCAGTGAAAAAATAAAATCTTAACTATCTTTTAGATGATTTCCCAATGTTTGTTATTTCTGTGGATTAAAAAAAGAAATAAGGTTTACATTTAGATACTTTTATTTCATTTAAAAATTTAAAGTACATTCTTTTAAAGGATCAAAATGATTAATTACTGGGCAGACCAGGTAAATTTTAATATATACGGGTTTCCCCTTTTAATTAAATAAAGAAATACAATTTTATGTTAAAGTTTTTTTTTCTTTTTCTGTATTTTTTAAAAGAAATTAGATTTTTGGTTTCTTAAACTTACATTATCAACTTTTTAAGCTCAACATACTGTAGACACATAATATTTAACGGATACTTTTAACAATGGATACCTAGGTTTACAAAACATTTTAACCACAAACCATGAATGTTTTTTAATTTTTAAAAAGATATAGCCTAAAAAGCAGTTATAAAAATTTTCACTTTTTAATGTACAACCAGAATCTTAGGATTAGATTAAACTCATTTACACTATCTTGCCCTTCTTTTATCACAAAATTTGTAATAAGTACATGAAACTATCATACAATGTTTGAAATTTATTTTAAAAAATTGTTTTTATTTATTTACAAAGATTTTTGGTAAAAATACAAAACTCACAAAAATATCGACCATGTGAATAGAAGGCTGTAAAGATATAAAATCCAATATTACACAATAATTTTAAATATTCTATGGTAGTATCGTTTAATAACCAACAATTTTGTGCAAAAATTAAAAAAAAAAACAGTGAATGCTTGAATTTGACATTTGATGATGTCAACTTTATAGATAGTAACAAAGAATTATGGAAGTACTATTCATTGCGGAAACTCCGCGGGGCCAATCCCTCTATTCCCGCTACCCTGCACGCCTGGACAATTTTGTTCTACAGTATTGGGCTTCCATACACCTTTAAACTTCCTTATCTGTGCTACTGTACCGTATAAGACGAATAGGATCCTCAAAATATACATTTCCACACTATCCTAGTTTACACCGCGAGGACCAATTGAGTCTGTAGACCAAATCGGGGACCTATTTTTCTTAATACACAAGTGTTTACACCAACTTAACTTGTGGATCAATTTAATTCAGGTTTAACTCTATAGTAACAAAAAGGGAGTTTACCATATGATCAGAACCTAACCCTTTTTTTTGTTTAAATATATATTTTAAAATTAATAAGGAAAATATTTGCACAAAAATACCCACAGAACTTTAAATAACGTAAAAACAACATGAATATTTTGTAGGTTGACTGAAATTTGCCGGTTTTCTTGAGAAACACGAACTGTTAAAGACCAAAACTGTTATTTTGGTCCACCAAAAAAGACCAACCTTACACTGATGAAAATCATTTTGGTCCACCCCGTATAAACAATGCTAATATCTAAATTATTTTATTATTAAAAATGGTCAAGCCATTTCTACGTTAATAATTTATTTTAACCTAATTTACCTGCTGAAATTTTCTCATGTACCCTTGAACGGCCAATCCTGAACAATAAAGATCCAAAGCACAGTGAGTGTATGCTGAAGGATGATAGGGAGATTCTCCTCTTACAGTGGGTCTTCCTGCATCCACCCAGTAGGCCCAGGTTATCAAAAAGGGTCCGCATACGTCCTCTCCACATAGTGTTGTAGTGTTACAGCCAGTGTTAGCCTCACAAAGACAAGTTAAGCATTGCTTGGTAACTGGTAAATCAACCCTGAAGTCTGTTTTTTCTTTTACCGCTGGCAGATTGTCAGCGAAAACACCTATAAATTTTGTTAAAAATTAATTATTATTATTATATATATATATATATATATATATATAAATATATAATATTTTATATATATATATATATATATATATATATATATATATATATATATATATATATAAAAAAAAAGTGCTTTCATTTCAAAACGAACCACCTAAATATTTTTAAAAAAAAACACTCAGCAAAAAACAAGGAAACACGTCGATTTAGATATACGGGGAAGTTTAATTTCGTATTTGATAAAATTTTATCGGTCGCCTCTAACCTCCAGTTAACCTCACTTTGATATGTCAAATGGCAACCCCATAGTGTGACACATCATTGTAAGCGGCATGAAATTTGCTATCCAACAGTACTAAGAAACTTTAAATCGATGGACGTAGAAGCGACTTAGAAGTAAAAATGTGTGTTAATTAGTTTATCGTGTTCAAATAATTTATTTTATCAAATGCTCAAAATGTGCGCCGTTATTGGCGAGACAAGCTTGTTTTGAAATTCCTCGCAGACTATTTTAGTGTGCATTCATTCCAATTATTTTTTGTGTTACCTGCTACAGCAAAACACTGCAATAGCACAAGTTTTTAAGACGTTTAGGAACCAGTTAAATATTACTGTTAGGATTGTCACTTTGACATCGTTAGTTTAAAATTAAGAATCATGATTTTAAAATGGTGTATACTCTAGCAGAGAAAATAGAAATAATTTTCCTATATGGGGCTGAAGATCGATGCGCGCGTAGAACCGCCAGAGTATTCAATGAGAGGCATCAAAATAAAAACATGGGGCATAAATATGTAATGGAATTGGTGCATAAGTTTGAAGAAACTGGATCTGTATGCAACAAGAAAAGTACTAATGAAAGGGCTTTAGACGAAGCACGCCAGGTTGAGGTACTAGGACAGTTCGCAATAGATCCGACGTTGTCTATTCCAAAAATTTCTAAGCTGACCAATATTTCTACGGGTTCCGTGCATAAAATTTTGAAAAAGAATAAGTTTTTTCCATACAAAATACAAATTCTTCATGAACTCAACGAAGACGATTATGACAGAAGAATAGAATTTTGCGAATCAATGTGCCAGCGAATTGACGAAGACCCTCATTTGATCAAAAATATCTGCTTTTCTGACGAATCAACTTTCTTCTTAAATGGAATTCTTAATAGACATAACTGCAGATATTGGGATAATGAAAATCCGCACATATTTCAGGAAGGACATACTCAATTTCCAAAAAGATCAACGTTTGGGCAGCTATTTATGGGAAGAAATTATCGGGCCATTATTTCTGGAAGAAAATTTAACTGGGCAACTGTATCTGAACCTTTTGGAAAATGCGATATACCCTTCTATCGTCCATTCTTTGGAAAATCAGGTGGATGAAAATGGTGCTATGGAACTCAGTGAAAATAATTTGCATTTCCAGCAAGATGGAGCCCCTCCCACTATGCTTTAGCAGTTCAAATGGCTCAATGAACAGTTTCCAGGCACATGGATAGACAGACGAGGTGCCATCGAATGGCCAGCACGGTTTCCAGACTTAACTCCTCTGGGGTTATTTAAAAAGTAAAGTGTACAAAACGCCACCTGCAAATATTCAAGAAATTAAATGTAGAATTACACTAGAATGCAGAGGTATTACCAGACAAACTTTCGCCAACGTTCGCGAAGAATTTCAAAACAGACTTTTTTATTGTCTCGCCAATAACGGCGCACATTTTGAGCATTTGATAAAATAAATTATTTGAAACGATAAATAATTAACACAATTTTTTACTTCTAAGTCCTTTTCGTCCATCGATTTAAAGTTTCTTATACTGTTGGGTACAAATTTCATGCCGTTACAATGATGTGTCCCCTATGGGGTTGCCATTTGACAATCAAATGAGGTTAACTGGAGGTTTGGAGGGGACCGATAAAATTTTATCAAAACGAAATTAAACTTCCCCCGTATATCTAAATCGACTGTTTCTTTTTTTTTTGGTATGTTTTTTTTTAAAGATATTTAGGGTTTTTTTAAAAATTATTATATATATATATATATATATATATATATATATATATATATATATATATATATATATATATATATATATATATATATATATATATATATATTATATATACAATCATGATTTTAGGGCAAAACGCTTTTAACTCTAGACAAGGTAAAAAACTAACTGACAAAAAACGGGGTACCTACAGGATTTTTATATGTGTAATTATAATCACTAATCGACCCAGACAACTGGTTCATGGGTTTTAATAAAGAGAAAGGTTCTAACAGGTTTAGGTACTCTATCGGGTGGAAAATATATTGGGTTTTTTAGAAACAACATTAAGTGCGGTTTAAAAAAAAGTTAATACGTAGCGGATCCCAAAAGTTTCCAGCCTAACCAACTTCTCGTTGGTAAACAAAAACTTTAAATACCTCAGATCTTCAGAGATATCTAAGGGTCCAAAAAATCCTTGAAAAACTACTTTTTTTGCCTTCTTTTATTTATTGCAATTTTGCGATGTCTAACTGATCTTAGCTTGTAAAAAATTTAGTTTTAAATCTTTTATCTTCCTACAATTTTTTCTAAACCAACACTGACAAGATTATGGGAGCTATAGGCCATAAAAATTGATTTTTTAAATTTGTTTTTACACTTCGTATATTTAACAAAAGTTTCGCCCCTTTCTGAAAGGACGCATGTCTCGATTCTTGTTATATACATCTTTCTAAAGAGTTTCCTACAAAAACATGCTTTCCACCTCGTACATTCAACAACTCTTGTTTTTTTACAAATAAAAGAAAAGAAAATAAGTATCAAGACAGCTGTAGCACGCATTTTCACGGGTAAATATAATGCATTGCTATTGGAAATGCACAAAAACAGATCTATACAGATAAAAGACAAACACGATCAAAATGCAAAAGCTGATTTTCATCATATCCGGCACAGGCGACGAGCTTCGTGTCGTCGGGACCAATCAAGTATTTTTCAGATTTAAGGGGTCAGTGCTGAACTTTAGATGGTAATTACGACGAATTTAAATCCCTCAAAAAGAGATATTTAGCAGTTGGTTCCTAAATAGGCAAACGGAAATACTTAACGTTTTTTTTATTCAAAATAAATTTAACATCTAGTACTACAGTCTAGTGAACAAGGTCCAAAACGTGTTAATTCGGGATAAAGCTCCCAAATATATGAACGATAGCTCATTGGATTCAAAACAACTCAACAACAACAAACAATTCAACTAGGCATTGAGACCTATATTCCCCACACTAAAAAGAACCCCATAACTTCAAATCACAAACCGTGGTTTTCTAAATCCTGTGACAAAGCCAGACTTTTAAAACTTCGCCCACAAAAAGTTTTTCAAAATCCCCGTCCCCAAAATCGACAGGGTAGCATCGAAAACGTCAGTATAATCAGACCATCTCAGATGCGAAAGACCGTTTAACAATCGAATAAAAAATAAAGTTCTCTCTTGCTCAAATGGCAGTAAAGCTTTTTGGTCCTTTGCCAAAAATATTAGTCAGAACTTTTGCAAAAATTCTTTTCCACCGCTAATCTCTGAAGATGGAATTGTCTCTACCTCAAAGGAAAAGCCGAACTATTTACCAAAAGGCTCTGCTGCCAATTCTACGCTTGATCCTCCCATTAATCTTTACTCTTCCAACAGTTGTCCCAGTTTCTTATAAAATGTCCGTCTCTATAATTTTTAAGTCAAACAGATTAAGCGTATTCTTTCTTCCTCTTAATACTAAAAAAAATCGTCTGGGCTGGATGGCATGCAGAAATCGTCTTAAAAAATGTGCTCCCGAGCTTGCACCCATCTTAACTCGCCTCTTTCAGATCTCTTACGACACGGGCATTTTCCCGGAGAGTTAGGCTACACGTGCAACCTGTCCCCAAAAAGGATCAAAGTCTCCTTCTAGCTATATGACTATATCTCTCTTCTTTCAGTTGTTTGCAGGTAATGAAAAAACCATTAATTCCCAAATCTTAAAGTATCTGGAAAAACATAAGATCTTACATGATAGACGAATATGGATTTCGTCACAGTAGATCCAGAGCTGATCTTCTTTCCTTTGTCTCCTAGCTAGACGATTTCACTTTCAGTTTTTGGTGAATCCCAGATCGTTTCTGACATATCCAAAGCTTTCGATCAGAGTCAGCATGATGGGCTTCTTAACAAACTTCCTTCTTTACGGTCTTCCACCTAAACACTCTTGGCTTTTCAGTTTCCTTTCTAATCGACGTATCAGTTAGTGTAGAATGTGTAGATGGTCATTCCTCCAGCTTCTATGGAAGATAATGCTGGGGTGGTTTAGGGCTCAGTGCTGGCACCCACTCTGTTTCTTCTACACATTAACGATCTTCTCTCTTCCACAATCAATCCCATTCATAGTTTTGCTGACGATAGTACCCTCCGCTCTGATATTCAATTTTGTGCGACAAGCCGTGTAATTCTGATTTTGAAAACAAGCGCAGGTCAATGCAGATATCTCTTTCACTGCAAGACCTCAAACTTATCTTGGATTAGGGCACTTCAAAAATCGTTGTTCAGTTTAATGCCTCAAAAACAGTCATGTTCGCTGTCGCGAGAAAAAGTCTGCGAATGCTCATCCACTTACATGAGCGGCCAAGTTCTGCAGAACAAAGAGTCGTTTAATCTAGTCGGCGTTACATTTGAGAATACCCTGCACTGGCACTCACATTTCATCCATAGCCAGCAACAAGATTGGATTCCTCTTTCGAGCCAGAAAATATTTTACTCTTCTTCCAATTTGTACACTCTGTATGTATCCCAAATCAGGCCCTCTTTGGAATAACATGTTTCTCTAATGTCTGGGAATGGCGTCCCCTACAACGCTTAGCCTTCCGGACTCCATTCAAAAGAGCTGTTCATCGCAGTAATGATCCAACGCTCACAGAAAGGCTTCCTCTTCTTGCCCATCGTCAGGCTGTGGGGATCTGTCCGGCTCTTCTATGCGTATTTTCACGGATTCTGCTCAGAGGAATTGAGCCCAGTATTATTCCTTCTCTGGCAGCTCCCACAACAGAGCAACGTAGTGCAACTTTAATGCATATTTTTACAGTTCAGTTAGAAATTTGAGGCTTCCCGCTTTCTTCTTGTTCAGCATTCCTAGAGTGTCAAGACTTAAGGAACCTTCTGCCTAGAAGTTTTTCCTTCTCCTCCCAATCTCCAAAAATTTAAGTCCCATGCTGAACCGACTCACTCTCACCACTGAAGACACCACGGCACACGATGGTACTTGGGCATCAGCCTTTTAGTGGACTGTCGCAAGATAAAAAAATATGTCAGAATCTCTTTGGGAGATTGATAGGCACCTACAGAATTGCAAAAGCTATCAACAAATTAGGTTGAAAAAAAAGGCTTTTCGTTTTTTGTTAATAACTCCAAAACTATTAATAATTAAAAAAAAATTAAAAATAGCTCCTTGAAGAGAAGAAAATTTCCAATAAAAAAAGTCATAACATCCGGAATAATATTTATAATTTTAATTGAACCCTGAAAATAATAGAGCTTTTCGTGACCGCTACGACATGCGCTTCCCCCCCCCAAAGGGAGCACGCCACAGATTTTTGAGTAATAAATATTAATTTAAAAAATCGACAAAAATATGGTTTATTCTATTTACTTGAATAAATAAATTTCTGTCAGAAACAAGTTCATTTTTCAACAAGTAGTGTTATTGTAAAGTAACAAAAAAAATTTCGACCTCCCTCTTCACTGACGACAACAAAAAATATTTAAATAATTGCTTTATAAATTTTCGCTTCTTTTTGTTAATTAACAATAGCCCTACTTAAAAAAAAAAACTTTTAAAACTTGTTTTCAACGGCATATTGTTCATTTAAGTGTATAAAATACACCATATTTTTTTATTTTTTATTAATATTTAACACTTAAAAAAGCTCCATTTCCAGTGTTTAATTAAAATTATAAATAATAGAGATAGAACTGCGGGAATTAGGACTTTTTTATTGAAAGTTTCCTCTTTTTTAAGAAGCTTTTTTTAAAATTTCTTAATTATTAATAAATTCGGAATTCTTCGGAAGCCTTTTTTTATGTTTATTTGTTAATAATTTTTGCAATACTTTGCCTGCTGAAAAATTATTTAAATACATTTTTCTAGACATCATTCCGAATCCAATGAGCAATAACTTATATTTTTAGGAGCTATATCCTGAATTAACACGTTTATGAATTTGTTGACCAGATTATTATAATAAATATATCACAAAATAAGTGAATACATTTATTTGCTGAACTTATAAATCTTGGCACAGCGGACTTCTGATTTAGTTTTAATAAATTCTCGGTAATTTAATTATGACGAATTTTGCGTTAATTAGGTTTTATATGATATACGAAGAAATGCGTTATCCTTCATAAAACCAAAACTAGTAAATTATTCCAAGAAAACCATGTGTTAGACAAAGACGGTAACAAAATATGGATGTTTAATGTTTTTGCCTTGACCCCCACGCGATACCGTTTAGGCGATGATGATATGATTGTTTTTAAAATAATTTCGGAATGTTAAAGAAATTAAGGTGGACTAATTATTTTTTTATCAAGATTAAACGAAGCATTTCATGAATATTAAAAGATAATGGGAATATACAAAAATAATAATTAGTAATGGTTTAATAAATATAAAACCAGTCAGGAGCGAGTCGAATTCGTGCAGTTGAAGGTGTTTCGTATAAAAAAAATTATATCAACGATTAGTCGATCATCCCAAGTCCAGTGCCTTTTTTTCCACTAGGCCCATTAGGTCCGGGCCTAGGGCCCGTAGTCTAGAGGGGCCCGAAAATCGTCCATACAAAGCAAAAGCAACTATATATGTATTTATATCTTATCAATATTTTTAGCTTTTTTTTATCAGGACAGTCCCCAGAGAGGCAGAGCCACCTATTACTAACGTACCGTGGAATTGTCTTCAGTGTGGTGAGAGGAGTTTGTTCACACGGGACTTAAATTTTTGGAGATGGGGAGAGAAGGAAGAAACTTCTGCAGGCAGCAAGTTCATAGTCTTGACACTCTAGGAATAAAGGAACGAAGAAAGCGAGAAGTTCGAGGCCTCTCTAACTGAACTGTAAAGGATGCATAAAGTTCGCACTACATTTGCTCTGTTGCAGACTGCCAGAGAAGGAATATACTGGCCAATTCCTCTGAGCAGAAGCCGTGAAAATACCCTATAGAAGAGCGACAGATCCCCTACAGCTTGACGATGGGCAAGAAGAGGAAGCCTTTCTGTGAGCGTTGGATCATTAATAAGACGGACAGCTCTTTTTTGAATGAAGTCCAGAAGACTAAGTGTTGTAGGGGACGCCATTCCCAGACATGAGAGCTGTATTCCAAAGAGGGTCTGATTTGGGATACATACAAGTGTACAGATTGGAAGAGAGGAAATAAACATTTTCTGGCTCGAAGAGGAATCCAATCTTTTTTGAAGCTGCCAACTCCTGGATGAAATAATGTTTGTGCCAGTTGAGGTTATTCTCAAAAGTAACGCCGACTAGATTAAACGACTCTCTTTGTTCTGCAGAATTTGGCCGCTCATATGTAAGGGATGAGCATTCATGACTTTACTGAAACTAAACGAAACATGACTGTGTTTTTGAGGCGGTAAACTTAACACGATTTTTGGCGCCCCAATCCAAGATAAGTTTGAGGTCTTGTGAAAAGAAGATATCTGCATTGACCTGCGCTTGTTTTCAAAATCAGAATTACACGGTGGCTTAGAAATTGAACTACTGGGGTGGGATTCATACCAGACCTGATCGAAAGCTTTGGATATGTCAAAGGCAACGATCTGGGATTCATAAGAAACTCAAAGGGACTTGTTCCAGTTGTGAGACAAAGGAAAGAAGATCAGCTGTGGATCTACTGTGACGGAATCCATATTGTCTATCATGTTGTCTATTATGTTTTGAATACTTTAAGATTTGGGAATTAATGAATTTTCTGATACATTGCAAACAACTGAAAGAAGAATATAGGTCTATAGTTAGAAGGGGAGACTTTTGGATCCTTTTTGAGGATAGGTTGCACGTGCAGCTTTCAACTCTCTCGGGAAAATGCCCGTGTCGTAAGAGGTCGAAAGAGGCGGATTAAGATGGGTGCAAGTGAGGGCACATTTTTAAGACACAGGTGCTGGTATACCATCAGCCAGGGCAGTTTTCAAAGTATTAGGAAGAAAAACCTCTGCACTTGATGTTGACTAAAAACCCATATCCGGACATTTATGAACAGGGACAGCTGTTGGAGAAGGAAAGATACCATTTGGCAAATAGTTGGCTTTTCCTTTGGAGTGAGAGAATATTCCATCTTCCAGAGATTAGGTGGAAAGAATTTGTGAAGTCTTTACTAATATTTTGACAAAGGACCAAAAAGCTTTACTGCCATTTGAGCAAGAGAGAACTTTATCTTTTATTCGATTATTAAAACGGTCTTTTGCATCTGAGATGAATCTGATTATACTGATTTCTTGCTTCGATGCTAGCCTGTCGATTTTCGGGACTGGGGTTTTGACTTTTTGTGGGCTTGAAGTTTTAAGGGTGTCTGGCTTTGTCACAGGATTTAGAAAACCACGGTTTACGTTGAAGTTATGGGGTTCTTTTTAGTGTGCGGAATATAGGTCTCAATTCCTAGTTGAATTGTTTCATTTGTTTTACATATTTTTGAAGGATCATTCATGATAGAAAAGCAGGTAGGATTCCAAGGGTAGCTGGCAAAAGAAATCCTCTTAGACCATCCCCAGACCCCCATCATCAGCTATTAATCTTATTCACATAATGAACAATGATTATTTAATAATAACTTTAATTGCAATAGAGAATAAATTATAATCAGTTTAAATTTATAAAAATATAATTTTGTTTTTCCTTTTGTTTTATAGTCCAGGCAGTCAAGCTCAAAATAGGGTCATACCTCCGAATTTTTTATATATGCACCAATTTTCTTGAAAATTTGGAATTAAGCTTATCTTACCCTCCATATCAAAATTTATATGGTCGATTATCGAAAAAATAGATTTTAAAGGTTTTTCGGCTTTTTTTCGATTCAAATGTCTTTATGTAGGATAAATATCCTAACATATTATACAATATAAAATTGGTGTACCTATGTTGAAATATAAACCTCTAAGAATCTTAAAAAACTACCCTTTTGATAAAAATAATATAAAAAAAACTTTTAACGATTTGTAACATTACAATTGCAGTTTTACTGGAAAAAATTCATAGCATTTTAATAAAACCTTTGGTGCTACTTTTCAGCCCCTGAAACTATCCGCTTTGCAAAGAAATGAAATAAAAAAATATCTGGTGACTGCCAATTTTTGAATTTTTGCACGTAATTTTAGTATTACAGTTTATTATTTTTGACAAAAATAAAATAAAAAATATTTTTTAATGACTACTGACGTTTTAATTTTAAATTTTGTTGGTTCTAAAGTTTATTCTCAATCACGCAGTAATTTTTTCAATAATTTTAATTGTCTACACCCTGCCAACCCTTAAGAACCACCCCTTTGCCAAATGTACCTTGTCTCAAATGTACATACACTGTAGTGTCAACAGAATAAATCAGTGCGCCAAAATTTGGAAACTATTTTTACTTTAAAATTGACTAGAAAAATAAATCTTATTTTTTGTGTAACTCATTAATTTTGAAGCACAACATCCTACAAAAAAATATTTTAAAAGTAATTTCAGGGGCTACAAGTCTATGTAAAGTAAGAAAGTAGTGAAAGCGATCTCCTGGGGTCAGTCTCGGAAATTGGTTTGGTATACCGATGGATCAGACTGACAATAAGATGCAACGCAGGAATACATGGTATGACTAAGGTTCAATGCTTATGCTTCCCTGAAATATGCACTGTTTTAAGAAAGGGGCTTGAGACTTCAAAATTTTATGGGTAAAGGGTCAAGGGCTGGGGAAAAGCAGTCCTCGCACATAGTGAAAGTTTAAATCGGTTATAACTCGGTCAATTTTTATACCAAAAAAATAATAAAAAAGGAAAATAATCATCATAAAATGCTACATTTTCCCCTAGTTTTTTCGTATCTGGTATGGTTTTAGAGTTAAAAAGAAATTTTTTTTTTAAAAATCACAAAAAAAAACATAATTTAAGCTCATTTTTTTCCAAACTGTGCATCTCTAATCAGTAAAACTTTCAGAAGTCATAAATAACATACAAAAAAAAGTAATTGGTGCAAGGGGAAAAAGTTTAATTTTGATTTTGAATAAAATAACATTGGTTTGGATTTTTTAGTTTTAACTATTTTACACCCTATCTCCTGAAATTTTTTGTCAAAAAGACTTTTTAAAGGTCTTTTTATGCTCTTTAAAAAATTCTTAACTTTTTTTTGGAAAAAAGTACCTTTTCCCGTTATTTGAGGTTAAAATACTTAATCACGTAACATGAAATATCTTCAAAAGCTATAACTTGCCTTAGGTAGAGCTTTAAGATCTCCCTAAATAGCTCAATTTCTCTGTTTTTTAAAAGCTTCATTTTGATCATTACACTTTTTCGATAAAACATAAATACAGAAGCGTAAAAAAAATTGAAAAATGAGGTTTTTAACGAAAAAAAAGCACTTTACAATTGCGAAAATTCAAGAATTTTTGATCTGGAGAAAAAATTTTCTGGCTTTTTTTTTCAAATTTGCTTTTATCGATTTCTGCGGGTTTTTTGGGAAAAAAATTTCCCCCCCCCAAAGGGGGGGGTTTCGCCATCAGCACCATATGATTTTGTTTTCGACCATCCCTCTATCATCTGTCAAAATTTCAAATAAATCGGTATATAAAAAAATTCAAGGTGAAATGCTTGACTCCTGGACTATTATTTATTAATGGCCGACGTTGTATAAACACAAACAAATTAAAATATCTTGTATCCACACAAATATAGGGGATATACATGGTATTATTTTTTATAAATGTAATTGGGGGGGGGAAAAAAAATTATTTTTGGGGGCCCCCTTTTGGTTAAAAAAAGGCACTCCCAAGTTTAGAAAAAAAAAAAAAACAACCCCCCCAATTTAAAAAAGAAGCCAAAAATTTCCCCAACTTTTTTAAAACCCACCTACATTTAAAAATTTCTTTTTCTCACGATTTTAATTCAGTGGGAAGGGGTTGGGGAAAAACCGCCACAAAAAAAAAGTCCCCGGGTTTTTCCCCCGGGGTCCAGATGGACCAATCCCCCCCAATTGCGGGGTTTAAATCGTCAAAATTTAAAAGAACAACCCGGCAATTTGGATTTTAAAAAAAAAAATTTTTTATTTTTTTTTAAAATAAAAAATTTTTTTTTAAAAAAAATTAAAAAACGTAATATCTTAAAAACTATAAAAGATAAAAGAAATTTTTTTAAACGAAAAGTATGTTTTTTTACAAGACCTTTAATTTATTTTTATATAATTTTTTTGTTTAAATGCAATATTTTTCTTTAAAAAAAAAATTTTGGAAAATTAAAAATTTTTTTTTTTTTTTTGGATTTTTTTTTGAAAATTTGAGTATTTGGGATTTAAATAAAAAAAATAAATGTTTTAAATTTTAAAAAAAAAAGAAAAAAAAAAAATTTTTTCCTTTTTTAAAAAATAATTTTTTTTTAAAATTTTGTTTTAAATTTTTTATTTGTTTAAAAATTTTTAATTTTTTTTTGGCTTTCCCTTCTTTTTTTTTTTGAAAAGATCTTTTATAGTTTATATAGTCGTAGTCCAAACATTCAGTGGTAACATGTTTCTGCCGGTAAATGTAAGGGGGGTTTTTTTTTTTTTTTTTTTTTCCCCCCCCTTTTTTTCCCCTTTTTTTTTGGGGGGAAAAAAACGCCAATTTTTATTTTCCCAAAAAACCAAAAAATTTTTTTTTTTTGGGGGTTTTTAAAATTTTTTTTTTTTAAAAATTTTTAAAAAGGTTTTATTTTTTTTTTAAATTTTTTAAAAAAATTTTTTAAAAATTTTTAAAAATTTTTTTTTTTAAAATTTTTTTAAAAAAAAAACCTTTTTTTGGAAAGGAAAAAAAAAAACCCAAAAAAAAATTTTTTTTTTAAAAAAATTTCCTTTTTTTTAAAAAAAAAAAACCGGGGGGGGCCCCCCCCCAAAAAAAAAACCCCAAAATAAAATTTTTTGGGGGGGTTTTTTTTTTTTAAAAAAGGGAAAAATTTTTTTTAAGGGTTTTAACCCCCCAAAACCCCCCCCAAAAAAAAAATTTTAAAACCCTTTTTTTTAAAAAAATTAAAAAAAGTTGGAAATTTTTTTTTTTTAAAATTTTTTTCCCCCCGGAAATTTTAAAAAATTTTTTTTTTTTTCCCAAAAAGGGGGGCCAAAAATTTTGGGGGGAAAAAAATTTTTTTTAATTTTTGGGGCCTTTTTAAAAATTTTTTTTTAAAAAAAAATTTTTTAAAAATTTTTTTTTTAAAAAAAAATTTTTTTTTTAAAATTTTTTCCCTTTTTTTTTGAAAACCCCAAAAAAAAAAACCCAAAAAAAAAAAATTTTTAAAAAATTTAAAAGGGAAAGGGAAAATTTAAAAAAGGAAAAGGAAAAAAAAGGGGGGAAACCCTTTTTAAAAAAAAAAACCCCGAAAAATCCCAAAAAATTTTTTTTTTGGCCTTTTAAAAAGGTTTTTTTTAAACCTTAAAAATTTTTTTAATCCCAAAAAAAAACCAAATTTTTTTTAAAAAGGGCCAAAAATTTTTTTTAAAAAATTTTTGGGGAAAATAAAAAATTTTTTTAAAATTTTTTAAAAAAAAAAAAATTTCCGAAAATTTTAAAAGGGGAAAAATTTTGGGTTTTTTAATTTTTTAATTTTTTTTTTTTAAAAAAAAAAATTAAAAAAATTTTTTTTTTTTTAAAAAACCAAAGGGGGAAAATTTTTCCCCCTTTTTTTTGGGTTTTTTTTAAAAAAATTTTTTTTAAAAAAAAAAATTAAACTTAATTTTAAAAAAAAAAATTTTTAACCCCTTTGGGAAAACCCCCCCTTTTTTTTTTAAAATTTAAAAAATTTGGGTTTTTTTTTTCCCCCATTTTCCCCCCTTTTTTTTTTTTGGGAAAAACCTTTTAAAAAAAAAATTTTTTCCGGAATTTAAAGGGTTTTAAAAGTTCCCAATTAAAAAAAAGGGGGGAAAAAAACCCAAAAAAAAAAATTTAAAAAAAATTTTGGGGGTTTTTTTTAAATTTTTTTAAAAAATTTTTTTTAAAAATTTTAAATTTTTTTTGGGGGGGGTTTTTTGGTTTTTTAAAAATTTTATTTTTGGTTTTTTTAAAAAATTTTTTTTAAAATTTTTTTTTTTTTTTAAAAAAAAAATTTTTTTTTGGGGGGGTTTTTTCCCAAAAAAAACCCTTTTTTTTTGGAAAAAAAAAATTTTTTTTAAATTTGGGAAAAAAAAAAAGGGGAGGTTTAAAAAAAAAATTTTTTTAAAAAAAAAATTTTAAAAAAAAAAATTTTTTTTTTTTAATTAAAATTTTAAAATTTTTTTTGTTTTTTTTTTTTTCCTTTTTTAAAAAAAAATTTTTTTTTCTTTTTTTTTTTTAAATTTTTTTTTAAAAAAAAAAAATTAATGGGAGGAAAAAATTTTAAATTTAAAAATTTTTTGGGGGGAAAAAAAAAAAGGGGTTTTTTTTTTAAAAAAAAAAATTTTTTTGGGGCCCAAAAAAAAAAAAACCCCCCCAAAAAAAAAAAAGGTTTTTTTTTTTAAAAAAAACCCTTTTTTTTAAAAATTTTTTTTTTTTTAAAAATTTTTTTTTTAAAAAAAAAAAAATTTTTTTTTTTTTTTTAAAAAAAAAAATTTTTAAAAAAAATTTTAACCCCAATGCTATGGCCCATTCGATCAAAAAATGTCCAGCCAGTATGAAAATAACTGTCAGAGTTGGCCCCGCCGATTCTGCACAATAACAAAAGTCCACGAAATAATTTAATGTGTTGCCTACTTACACACTGATAAATCAGTGTGAAGTTAGCCAACACATTATAATTTATGAGAGCCGGAGTACCGTTTTTGGATTGATCAAAACCTTCTTATTTTAGTGATTAGTGTTTATAAAATTGTGACTATAATTTTGTGTTTATTGTTTGTTACTTATAATATCGTAACAAAATGACTAGAGGTTGTATGGTTTTGTCTTGCAAATCCAAGGGTAACATACCCGTCTTTTTAACTTTAGGTAAGTATTTTTATATTTAAATTAGGTGCTTCTTATAAGACTTAACGTTAGGTAACCGAATAAATAATAATATATCAATTATGCATAATAGAAAATGAAAATTTCATAGGAAATATTAGTGAGAAAAGTAAGGCAATCTTAACTATCTTTTAGATGATTTCCACAATGTTTGTGTATTTCTGTGGATTATTAAAAAGAAAAAAGGTTCACATTTAGGTTCTTTTATTTCATTTAATAATTTAGTACACTCTTTTAAAGAATCAAAATTATTAATTACTGGGCAGACCAGGCAAATTTTAATATATACAGGTCCCTCTAATTGAATGAAAGGAAGTACAATTTTGGTACGGTTTTTTGGGGCGCTGATTACAAATCTAAAAAAAAATCGGCAATGTTTCGTTTTTGAGATATTCATCATTAAAATTGAAAATCAAACTAACCTTATTTACACCATTCCTCCTTCTTTTTGCACAAAAGTCTTGATTTTTACACTAAATTGGCACACAATATTTCACAAACACCTTTTAAAAACTTTTTTATGTTTATTTTACACCTTTTTTGGCACTTAAGCAAATATGGCTGCTGCCTTTGAACTTAAAAGTTCGCAATTTAATGGAAAAAAGATGTAAAATAAATAAAAATACAAGGTTTTAAAAGGTGTTTATAAAATAACGTGTGCCACTTCAGTGTAAAAATCAAGAATTGTGTACAAAAAGAAGGGAGAATATAGTGAAAATGAGGTTAGTTTAATTTTCAACTTTGATGATAAAGATCTCGGAAACGAAACGTCGCCGATAAGATATTTTTTCAGATTTATATCAATTTGATCAAAATCGGAGAGGAGGCAACTTTCGAGACAATACCATTTGTTTAAAAATAAATTAGATTTTTGGTTTCTTAATCTTGCATTATCAACTTTTTAAGCTCGACATACTGTACACACATAATATTTAACGGATACTGTTACAATGGATACTCAGGTACCAAAGGTTACTAAACATTTTAACCACTGTTATTCTGTCTCATGAATGTTTGTTATTAGTGAAAAGTATATGCCTAAAGCAGTTATAAAAATTTTCACTTTTTAATTTACAACCAGAATCTTAGGATTAGAATAAACTCGTTTACACTATCTTGCCCTTCTTTTATCACAAAATTGGTGATAAGTACATAATACTATCATACAATGTTTGAAATTTATTTTAAAAAATCGTGTTTTTATTTATTTACAAAGATTTTTGGTAAAAATACAAAACTTCCAAAAATATCGACCATTTAAATAGAAGGCAGTAAAGTGGCGCCATCTATTCTTTCCATATTATATCAGATGATATAAAATCTAATAACACAATTTTGTGCAAAAATAAAAAAAAACAGTGAATGTTGGAATTTGACATTTGATGATGTCAATTTTATAGATAGTAACAAAGAATTATGGAAATCCGGCCCTGGCCTACTATTCATTGCGCAAATTCCGCGGGGTCAACCCCCCTATTCCGCTGCCCTGCACGCCTGGACCATTTTGTTCTACAGTATTGGGCTTCCATACACCTTTAAACTTCCTTGGTTGCAAGTGAAAATCAAATTTCAGAATTTTTATAAAAAATTATCTTTTCTTCAAAATAACTCGAAAACTAAGGAAGATAACGTAAAAATTACTGGGAATCAACTTGTACCTTTTTAAATTAAAAATATTTTCCTTCTTTTAATTTACTCTAGGACGAAAATTAAGTGAGACATGAACGTTTAAAACGCGTGTGTACAGACGAGCACCACCTTTTTTCAGCCCTTTAAACTCACCCCTTTAAAAAAGTAAGGGTTTTTAACAGTTTTAATACATAGAACCTTATATCTCCTAAAAAAAACAACAAAATGTTTTTTAAAGAACTTTTTGTCACAAAAACTGAAGGAGTTATACTTAAAAAACTAATTTTTCATAACGACTATCAATAATTATAAAAATAAAATTTCAAATAATTTTTTTGTGTATATTTGTTTATTTTATTACATTATTTAATGTAATTGTACGTATTTTTTCTATTTTATCCATTAAATTTGTTTTTATCAATTTATTATAGGGGTTGCTTTTAAGAGTTGAAATACTTCAACAAATATTTCAAAGATTGAACAATTATCATTTAACTTATTTAAGCCAAGTTTTACTTGACTTAAGCTTAAATATAAAAGTAAAGAAAGATTTGAAGGTTTTAGTTATAAAAAATAAAAAAGCGTCGAACTTAATTCCAACTTTTTATACGATTCGATGCATTTTTTAAAAGTCCGCGCTTTTGTACTATTTTTTGCAGTGTAATATTTTAAGGGGTGACAATATATTCATTTTTCTAGGGTAAACATTTTTTATTAAATTATATTATGGGTTGATTTTCAAGGGTTGAAATATATTAAATAATGTTTTAAAGAATAAAATACTTATTTTTCAACTCATCTGAGCCTAATTTTATGTGACTTAAGCTTTAATATGAAATTTTTAAAGGTTTTTGCAATAAAGGGTAGTTTTCACCCCTAAAAAATAAAAAACGACCTTCAGCATAATGGAGATTTTAAAGAGGAGGATAAGTTAAGCTTAAACCCAAATTTTCGTACAAAACACCGTGACAAGATATTAATTTATCAGGGTAAATGTATTATTTTTTAATTAAATCATAATAGGGGTTGATTTTTAAGGGCTGAAATATTTCAAATATTGTTTCAAAGAAACAAAATACTACTTTTTAAATTTATTTCAGTTAAATTTTACTTAACTTAAGCTTTAATGTATAGTTTTATAGGTGTTAGCAATAAAGGGTAGATTTCACCCCTAAAAAATAAAGAGCGCCCATCGGCATAATATAGATTTTGAAGAGGAGGGTAAGCTAAGCTTAATTCCAAATTTTCATGCAAATCTATGCACTTTGAAATAATTGCCAGGTTTTCCACTTTTTCCAGCTTTGTTTCTTAGACTATTAGGTTGTTCAGCGTTATTTTACGAATATAACTTTCTACATTCACAAAATACCCGGCCCCACATTAAAAAGTTTTCCGCTTATCCACCAAGTGCCATGGAAAATTGACTGCATAGGGCTTAAAGCAAACATTTTCGTTAGTAGTATTTAAAATGTACAGTCTTATATTACCTAACTTGAGTAGCAAAATTTTCCCATTCGTCATAGTCTATCATATAATATTACCTAAGTGTTGTGTACCATATTGTATATTCCATTCACTTAGCGTAGGTATCCTGGTAGATTAAAGAGTTTTACTCTTTAATTGGTTTTTGTATTAACACATATATCAAGACTTTTACACACACACACTTGTTATACCATTATAAACACATCAGGTTCTAAAAAAAAATAATTTTTCGCCCACGTTACCACGAAATAAAATATACCTAAGTAATGGCCGACTAACATGAAAAAAAGTGAGAAAGAATACATTAGAAAGACATGATACGATGCAGTTCTGTTGACGTTTCCCTGCTTGAATAAGCAATGTTGCCAGATGTTTTCTAACAATTTGTTATTATTGAAGGTTGTTTTTCTTTTCATTTACCAGAAATAAAGTTTTTTTAATAGAAAAAACTAACCAGAACAAACAATCAACCACTTCCAAACTATTACCTAGTTCTGGTTAGTTTCTAGTTGGGTCTCGTTAGGTTTTCCTTGTTAAATTTTAAATTTTCTTTATCATAAATGCACCTTCAAACAAATTAAAAAAAAAGTCGTAAAAAAATGTCTGATATCTTAATTTTTTATTTTTTTATAGCCAAAAATAGGGTAGACCCCACTTCCACGTAATAATCTTATGTAAAAATGTATAATTTTTTTTGTAATTTGTATATTATTTAATCCATAATGCTAAATCTTAATTTTAATTAATAAGCCCAAGTACTAACGTACCGTGGTTGTCTTAAGTGTGGTAAGAGGGAGTTTGTTCACACGTGACTTAAATATTTGGAGAATGGGTGGAGAAGGAAAAACTTCTGCGGGCAGCAGGTGCCATAGTCTTGACACTCTAGGGAGACACGGACGGAGAAAGCGGGAAGTTCGGGGCCTCTCTAACTGAAATGTAAAAGGATGCATAAAAGTTGCACTACGTGTTGCTCTGTTGGAAGCTGCCAGAGAAGGAATTATACTGGCCAACTCCTCTGAACAGAAGTCGTGAAAATACCTACATACCTTCTGTGAGCGTTGGATCATTAATAAGACGAACGGCTCTTCTTTGAATGGAGTACAAAATTCTAAGTGTTGTAGGGGACGCCATTCTCCAGACATGAGAACAATATTCTAAAGAGGGTCTGATTTGGGATACATACAGAGTGTACAGATTGGAAGAAAGAAATATTTCTGGCTCTAAAGGGGAATCCAAGCTTTTTTGAAGTTGCCGAGGCTATGGATGTAATGTGTTTGTGCCAGTTGAGATTATTCTCAAAAGTGAACGCCGACAAGATTAAACGACTCTTTGTTTTGCAGAACTTGGCCGCTCATACGTAAGGGATAAGCATCGGCAGACTTTTTCGCGACAGCGAACATGACTGTGTTTTCGAGGCATTAAACTGAACAAGATTTTTGGCGCCAAAATCCAAGATAAGTTTGAGGTCTTGTGAAAGAGATATCTGCATTGATCTGCGCTTGATTTTCAAATCTAAATGTAAATCCTTTTTTTGATCCGACAACGTCGCAAAATCTGGCCTTTTACTTAACCTGAAAACGTAGGTTTTTGGACTTTTATTTTCATATTATCTGCAAAAATGCATATTTTTTTGGATTTTTTTTCTTTTTTTTTTAAATCTACTAAACAAAATGTGATATTTTTATCTGTAATTTTTATTATTTTTTTAATCGCTAAACGACAACGGACCCGTGATTGTTTTAAATACAAAAATAATTTTTGATTTATTGGTTATTTGCATTTATCTTTTGAGGCTACAGCCATTTTGCTCTTATGTACGATCCGCCATTGTTGTACATATTCTGGCAACCATGCTTTCAAAATTGTAACTTTTAAACCAAAAAACAACAACGTCAAATTATATTAAACACAGGATAATCTGTTAAATACCATGATGCATTTACTAAGTAAATGAATTATATGTCTAGGAGAAATAAATTACACAAAAGGAATGATTCACTACGAACTCGGTTATCGGGATAAGAAAAAAATCTTAAAAACATCTTCGAACCCGTAAAGATTATGAATCATTTGTGTTCGAGATACCGAACGGTAACATCGGAAGAAGGAACTTAAAATTGTTTTGAAATTAAGTGTAAATAAAGTGAAGTTATGTGTTAAAAAGGCACTATTGAAATGAAATAAGTAAAGACACAGTGGTAGTGATGTCAAATAGGTGGAAATATACTAGTAGTGACGTGAAACAGAGCTATTAAAGGATTACAAAAGTGCGGGCCGGGACCCCACAAAGATCGGAACGATATCATCGTATTGGTATGTTCTAATTTTAAAAATATTTTAGAATATTAACATAGCTTATAAGAGGGATTATAAATAAATTTAACAATAATTAATTTTACCAAGAACCTGTTAATAACAAGTCAAATTATTTTTTTATATGTATTTTAAACATTAATACTTTTTTATTTTTTTAATTTTTATACCGTTATGGAGTATTGATCTTATTCCAAAATCACTTTTAATTTGAATTGGGTGTAATAAATATGTTTGTCTAGTATAATGCCCATGTAAAGTATTAATATTTTTAAGAATGATCTTTAAGTTTTTTCTTTTAATTTTCATATATGTTTTTAATTTGTATGTATAATTAATAACAAAATAATGATTTGGTTTATACAAATTATAATATGTTGACTTACATGTTATCTTTTAATTTTTTTAAACAGCAATATTTAGATATAATTTTTTCTTTAACTTACTTGTTACACCATAAAAAACACATAGGTTATAAAAAATTGTTTTTCTACTCACATTAACACAAAATAAAATAATTTCTTTATTTTTTATATAAAATATACTAAAGTTATGACCGACTTAATATGAAAATAAGTGAGATAGTTATACATTAGAAAGAGATGATACGATGCCGTTCTTTTGACGTTTCCCTGTTTGAATAAGCAATGTTGCCAGATATTTTCTAATAATTTGTTATTATTAAAGGTTGTTTTTTTCCGTTTAAGAGAAATAAAGTTTTTTTATAGAAAAAACTAACCAGAACTAACAAACAACAACTTTTAAACTATAAGTAGTTGCAACGTAAACGACCTTACATTAAGTTATTCTTCATTTCTATATCATAATGCCGACTTTCAGAAAAAAGATAAATTATGTAAGGGTTAGTAAATAAATTATAAGCAATATACAGGGTGATCCCAGAATATGTGGGCAATCTGTCAGAATCTAATAGAAAACCCAAAAATATTATGAGAAGTTCCCATAAACTTTTTTCCTGCGAGCCTTCCCTACGGAGATACAGGTACATAAAGGACGACCCTGGAAATCGTTTTTATAAATAACTTTTAAAATACTAGGCGTAATTTTATATTTTTTTAATATGATCGTTACTAGATAGGTCTTCTTAAAATGAAGCCATTAAATCATATTTGGCTTATTTAGTTTGCCAGGGACGGACTAGCTCTGACACAATAATAGCAATTTTTTTAACACCCTGAATGATAAAGGCTTAACAATATTATTTTTGAATAGCATTAACATAAAACAAAAAAAAGATACTCTTGATTGACATCGATAAAATCAACTGTTTACGAGAAATAAAATATCATGGTAATTTTTTTTACATTATACAGGGTGTTTTCTAATTGTACGTCAATATTTAAGGAGGCAATTTTTAATATCTGTAATACCACTTTAGAGATTTTAATTATATTTTGGCATTCATTACTATGTATCAAGAAGCATTTTTTAGTGTACCACATTTTTTTTTATTTCCCAAAATAGGCAGGTCACATTCTGTACGAACGCCACTGGTGGAAATAAAAAAATGTGGTACACTAAAAAAGGCTTCTTGATACATTGTACTATTATGTGGTATTACAGATTTTAATAATAAATGATTTATTTTTGAAAAAATTTTATTTTTTAAAAATTTTACCCGTCTATATCTCAAAAGTTAAGCCGTTTAGAACATAGGTTCATATGAAGTTTTCTTCTTAAAATGGACTCAAAAATTGATTCCCCTAATATGAACGTACAATTAGGAAACACCCTGTATAATGTAAAACAAATTACCAACCCTGATATTTTATTTCTCGTAAACAGTTGATTTTATCGATGTCAATCAAGAGTTCCTTTCTTTAGTTTAAGGTTAAAGCTATCTAAAATAATTTTGTTGAGCCTTTATTATACAGGGTGTTAAAAAATTGCTATTATTGTATCAGAGCTAGTCCGTCCCTGGCAAACTAAATAGGCCAAATATGATTTAATGGGTTCATTTTAAGAAGACTTGTCTAGTAACCATCATATTAAAGTGATATTAAATTACGCCTAGTATTTTAAAAGTTATTTACACAAAAAAGATTTTTAGGGGCGTCCGTTATGTACCTGTATCTCCGTAGGGGAGGCTCATAGGAAAAAAGTTTATGGAAACTTGTCATAATATTTTTAGGTTTTCTATTAGATTCCGAGAGATTGCCCACATATTCTGGGACACCCTGCATAATAGTTCTAAAACAATTCTGTTGTAGTCCAATATATTTTTTTAAATCCAAAAAAAATATTTTTTATGAATGATAGATTTAACAGTTTTGAGTGCTAAATTGAAAAATACATAAAAAATATGTTAACTTCTGTATTAATGATTTGATAATTATACTATGAATTAAATGTTAACTTGAATTTGTGAGTAAGGGTAAAAAATTAAATGCGAAAATTCGCGAAATGTCCTTATTTCTTTAATTTTTTCTATAATTCTTTTTTATTGTTTGTGAATCTTGAGGAAGGGAGCAGATATGATTTCAATACAAACTGGATTTTGCAGTACAAAGATACAGAATTCGAATTCCGCGCCCCGTTACCTTTCACATTTTTATTAACCTTAACCATGCCTTATGAGTACCGTGTGTTCCAATGTATTAACCTATCTTTTTTTTGTTTCAGAAATGCGTGACGTGTATCGGAATCTGCTCTTTCAGGGGTTTTCCTAAACCAACGTCGCAGGTTTAGAAGCGCGTAGTAAACCTTTCCGAAAATCTAAAAAGGTCTGGGCAAGCCGGCTTGTCCTGGGTATATCGATGCCCGATTGTTCGTTCCCTGAAGAGCAGAATGGAACCAATGAACTAGTGTAAAAGAACGAAAAACTAGCTAAAATAACGTGAAACTAAAATATACATAAATAACCGCGGCGCGTTTTTTTTCAGGGTGGCATAAGATACAGAAGCCAATCACGGGAAAATCGTACCGTCTTTTTAAGTCTAACGTACCTCTGAAAAGAACGGATGGATCGGGCAGTACATCGATCCAGTCTCAAAGTCTAACGTACCCAAAGGACTGGATGGATCGCGACACTTTCCGGTCTTTTTCGGCTAACGTTCGGAAAAGATCGGATGGATCGTATCGACTCGCTAGTAATTTATCTTATTGTGAAAAATATTCATTTTCAAATTAACACCATAATTTAGCTAAGCAGAAAAAATATGCTTCGTTCCTAGATTCTTAAATTTAATTTTTACTTTAATATCAGTAGATATACCGATTGGTTTCTGGATCTGTTTGGTTGTTGCTTCCAGGGGCAACTTTTTCTTGCATATGTCTTATGGTCCAGGCCTACGACTGGACCTAACCCCCACTTGCACGAAAAACATAAAAATTATTCAGTCAGTAATGTCCCTGACTTAAGGTTAGGTAAAACTTAAATATTTCTAAATGATGCAAGATCTTTAATGCTCGAGACACAAGCTTTGGATTGGAGCAGAGAGAAGTGGAGCAGATTATGGGGCAGTGTGGTGGACATCTGCTCCACCGGTGTCTTCAAGTTTAACACAGGTAAGATATTTTATTTTCACTAATAAGAATAATGTATTTTACATATTCTAAGCAAAAGATTTAAAAAAAGTGAGTTTAAATAATCTTAAATAATCTGTTATTAAAGGAATCTTTGTATATAATAAATAATATTTTAAGATAAAAAATATGAGATTAATATATATTTAATTTTAAATAAAATCCAACTCACATTAAAAAAACATTTAAAATAATTTGTCGAGTTTAATATATTTGCCATTGTCAAGACATATTTAGTTAAAATGGGTAGCATCCACCCTCAGAAGACCCTGTAATTTTTTTAAAATTATTTTTAAGGTCCTTTTTATATTACTAGTACCACCACTTCTTTTGAGTAGTGGTGGTATTTATTTGAATCAAATAATTCTCGACTACAATATAATTTTTGACAAAAAAGCAAATGCGTTAAAATATTTTTAATAAGGGAAATTTAGGGTTAAAATAACTTATAGCAAATGCAAAAGATAATTTGTAGAATTTAAAGTTTTTCTCTATTGTTTCAGGTTAGTGGGCCCCTAGTAGTAAGTAGTTTCTTTTGGTGGTAGGCTCTAGCAATTTTTTTATTGGTATTTTTTGGGGACGGTCAAGTTATTAAATTTTTCGGTATATTTATTTTTAGAATGTATGTTTTTTAGGAAAACAAGCTAAAATGTTTTTTATTTTTTTTTTTATTATTATTTTTTTTATAAAAATAATAATAAAATATACCGCTGTCGTAACAAAGAATGTCGTATCTGAAAAATATTTGTTATAAGATAATCCTAATATTAGGCAAAACAAGATAATTAACCAAAAAAGCACTGATGGTGCAAATATAGTTCTTTAAAACAGCTAATACCCTTTGCTCATTTACTTTCTAACATTAGTAGTTGTGTTAAATTATGTTATGTTATTTTAAAAAGCATTGCGGACGCCTCAATCATTTCTTTATGTAGACAGTGCTGTATCAATAGCCTTTCGTGATTATGGAGAAAAAAAAAGCGTTGCAGTCGCCTCATTTTTTTTAAATATGGGCAATACTGTAGAAATAGTCTTAATTTAAGAATGTAGAATGCAGTATATGAGTTAGCATCTTATGTTATTAGGAAATCTAGTTGATAAACAACAAAAAAGCGTTGCGGACGCCACAAGGGAACATTAATTTAATATTAGGGAGAATATATAGTTGAAAAACAAACAAAAAAAGCGTTGCAGACGCCTCATTTTTTTTAAATATGGGCAATATTGTACAAAAGTCTTAATTTATGAATGTAGTATATGGGTTAGCATCTTATGGTATTAGGGAATCTAGTTGATAAACAACAAAAAAGCGTTGCAAACGCCACAAGAGAACATTCATTTAGTGTTAGGGAGAATATATAGTTGAAAAACAAACAAAAAAAGCGTTGCAGACGCCCCATTTTTTTTGAATATGGGCAATATTATACAAAAGTCTTAATTTATGAATGTAGTATATGAGTTAGCATCTTATATTATTAGGGAATCTAGTTGATAAACAACAAAAAAGCGTTGCAGATACCACAAGAGAACATTCATTTAGTTTTAGGGAGAATAGATAGTCAAAAAGCAAACAAAAAAAGCGTTGCAGACGTTTCATTTTTTTAAATATGGGCAATACTATACAAAGCCTTAATTTATGAATGTAGTATATGAGCTAGCATCTTATGTTATTAGGGAATCTAGTTGATAAACAGCAAAAAAGCGTTACGACGCCTCATTTTAATTTAATATTAGGAAGAATAGATAGTTGAAAAACAAACAAAAAAAAAGTGATGCAAACGCCTCATTTTTTTAAAATATAGACAATACTGTACAAATAGGTCTAATTTATGAATGTAGAATGCAGTATATGAGTTAGCATCTTATGTTATTAGGGAATCTAGTTAATAAACAACAAAACCACAAGGGAACATTTTTTTAATATTAGGAAAAATAGATAGTTGAAATACAAACAAAAAAAAGCGTTGCAGGCGCCTTATTTTTTTTTTTTAATATGGACAATACTGTACAAATAGTCTTAGCTAATAAAAAAACAGCCATTATCAAAACCCCAGCTAACATCGAATAAATAGATTTTTTTCTTAAAAGGGAAATGGTATTAGCTTTTTTTTAATCTTTACATATTAACAAGTTTATTATTATGTATCAATAGCCTTTTGTGATAATGGAAAACAAAATAGATAATCAAAAAAGCATCGCAGATGCAAATTATTGTTTTTATAAATGTAAAAAGCAATGTATAAATTTACATGTTCTGTATATCAGGAAAGTAGTTGAAAAAGAACACAAAAAAGCGTCGCAGACGCCACAATTTTTTCTTAATGTAGACAGTAATATTGCAATTATTCTTAAATATTAAGGCAAACAAAATAGTTTAACAACACAAAAAAGCGTGTCAGACGCCGCCAGGCAACATTTCTTTTAATAGGCAGTACACAATAGTCTAAGAACAACACAAAAAAGCGTCGCAGACGCCACAATTTTTTCTTAATGTAGACAGTAATATTGCAATTATTCTTAAATATTAGGAAAACAAAATAGTTAAACAGCACAAAAAACTGACACCAGGCAACATATCTTTAAATAGGCAGTACAAAATAGTTTAAAAACAACACAAAAAAGCGTTGCAGACGCCACAATTTTTTCCTAATAGCTGTTTTTTTCAATATTTACATATAATTTTGGGTACCTAACTGTCGGTTAGGGTGTGGTAAATTTTCTAGGAGGGTAAATTCAATTTTCAACTAAAGAAGTCTGCTGGATTTTATAGCCTTTAGTACTCATTTTACGAGGGTGCTCTAATGGCATAGTTCCCCTGACACCACTATACCCCCCTGGGGGTCTTTCGACTATGGAGACCATGATAAGGTTATAAATAATTTGGCTGATTTCTGTTTTGGGGTTTAAGGGAAAATAATTTTTCGGCATGTAGCCAGTGCTGTATTTATCTTCTTAATTATAAAAAACCAAATAAATAATTAAAAAAGCATCGCAGATGCAAAATTTTTTAGGCATACAGGAAGCACTGTCATATCTACAAAATATTTATTTTGTTAAATATTTTATTATGTGAATCAAATAACTAATTAAGAAAGCAAAATAGCTAATTTGCAATATTACTGTCTACATAAGTAGTTGTGTTTAAATTAAGCGCAATAATTTTTGTATGAATATAGCGGTGTATAAATAAACCAATTTATTATCCAAAATAGATGTCTTTAATTTAAATATGAACACAAGTTTTTAAAAATAAAAAATATTTAGCTTCATTTTTCATTTCGCTTCTTTTAAAAGAAAACTGTTAAAACAAAAAAACGTTGCAGACGCCACAAATTTCTCCTGCTAGGGACAGTAATGTATCAATAGTTCTTTAATGTTAGGCATAACGGGATTATTAAAAAACGACACAAAAAAGCGTTGCAGACGTCACAAATTTCTCCTGCTAGGCACCGTAATGTATCAATAGTTCTTTAATGTTAGGCATGACGAGATAATTGAGAAACGACACAAAAAAGCGTTGCAGACGCCACAAATTTCTCCTGCTAGGGACAGTAATGTATCAATAGTTCTTTAATGTTAGGCATAACGGGATAATTGAAAAACGACACAAAAAAGCGTTGCAGACGCCACAAATTTCTCCTGCTAGGGACAGTAATGTATCAATAGTTCTTTAATGTTAGGTATAACGGGATAATTGAAAAACGACACAAAAAAGCGTTGCAGACGCCACAAATTTCTCCTGCTAGGGACAGTAATGTATCAATAATTCTTTAATGTTAGGCATAACGGGATAATTGAAAAACGACACAAAAAAGCGTTGCAGACGCCACAAATTTCTCCTGCTAGGGACAGTAATGTATCAATAGTTCTTTAATGTTAGGTATAACGGGATATATGAAAAACGATACAAAAAAGCGTTGCAGACGCCACAAATTTCTCCTGCTAGGGACAGTAATGTATCAATAGTTCTTTAATGTTAGGTATAACGGGATATATGAAAAACGACACAAAAAAGCGTTGCAGACGCCACAAATTTCTCCTGCTAGGGACAGTAATGTATCAATAGTTCTTTAATGTTAGGCATAACGGGATAATTGAAAAACGACACAAAAAAGCATTGCAGACGCCACAAATTTCTCCTGCTAGGGACAGTAATGTATCAATAGTTCTTTAATGTTAGGCATAACGGGATTATTGAAAAACGACACAAAAAAGCGTTGCAGACGCCACAAATTTCTCCTGCTAGGGACAGTAATGTATCAATAGTTCTTTAATGTTAGGCATAACGGGATAATTGAAAAACGACACAAAAAGCGTTGCAGACGCCACAAATTTCTCCTGCTAGGGACAGTAATGTATCAATAGTTCTTTAATGTTAGGCATAACGGATAATTGAAAAACGACACAAAAAGCGTTGCAGACGCCACAAATTTCTCCAGCTAGAGACAGTAATGTATCAATAGTTCTTTAATGTTAGGTATAACGGGATAATTGAAAAACGACACAAAAAAGCGTTGCAGACGCCACAAATTTCTCCTGCTAGGGACAGTAATGTATCAATAGTTCTTTAATGTTAGGCATAACGGGATAATTGAAAAACGACACAAAAAAGCGTTGCAGACGCCACAAATTTCTCCTGCTAGGGACAGTAATGTATCAATAGTTCTTTAATGTTAGGCATAACGGAATAATTGAAAAACGACACAAAAAAGCGTTGCAGACGCCACAAATTTCTCCTGCTAGGGACAGTAATGTATCAATAGTTCTTTAATGTTAGGTATAACGGGATATATGAAAAACGATACAAAAAAGCGTTGCAGACGCCACAAATTTCTCCTGCTAGGGACAGTAATGTATCAATAGTTCTTTAATGTTAGGCATAACGGGATAATTGAAAAACGACACAAAAAAGCGTTGCAGACGCCACAAATTTCTCCTGCTAGGGACAGTAATGTATCAATAGTTCTTTAATGTTAGGCATAACGGGATTATTGAAAAACGACACAAAAAAGCGTTGCAGACGCCACAAATTTCTCCTGCTAGGGACAGTAATGTATCAATAGTTCTTTAATGTTAGGCATAACGGGATAATTGAAAACGACACAAAAACGTTGCGACGCCACAAATTTCTCCTGCTAGGGACAGTAATGTATCAATAGTTCTTTAATGTTAGGCATAACGGAATAATTGAAAAACGACACAAAAAAGCGTTGCAGACGCCACAAATTTCTCCTGCTAGGGACAGTAATGTATCAATAGTTCTTTAATGTCAGGTATAACGGGATATATGAAAAACGACACAAAAAAGCGTTGCAGACGCCACAAATTTCTCCTGCTAGGGACAGTAATGTATCAATAGTTCTTTAATGTTAGGCATAACGGGATAATTGAAAAACGACACAAAAAAGCGTTGCAGACGCCACAAATTTCTCCTGCTAGGGACAGTAATGTATCAATAGTTCTTTAATGTTAGGCATAACGGGATAATTGAAAAACGACACAAAAAGCGTTGCAGACGCCACAAATTTCTCCTGCTAGGGACAGTAATGTATCAATAGTTCTTTAATGTAGGCATAACGGGATAATTGAAAAACGACACAAAAAAGCGTTGCAGACGCCACAAATTTCTCCTGCTAGGGACAGTAATGTATCAATAGTTCTTTAATGTTAGGCATAACGGGATAATTGAAAAACGACACAAAAAAGCGTTGCAGACGCCACAAATTTCTCCTGCTAGGGACAGTAATGTATCAATAGTTCTTTAATGTTAGGCATAACGGGATATATTTAAAAAAGAACAAAAAGTGCTTTCAGACGCCACAAATTTCTCCTGCTAGGGACAGTAATGTATCAATAATTCTTTAATGTTAGGCATAACGGGATAATTAAAAACGACACAAAAAGCGTTGCAGACGCCACAAATTTCTCCTGCTAGGGACAGTAATATATCAATAGTTCTTTAATGTTAGGTATAACGGGATAAAATTTAAAAACGACACAAAAAAACGTTGCAGACGCCACAAATTTCTCCTGCTAGGGACAGTAATGTATCAATAGTTCTTTAATGTTAGGTATAACGGGATAATTTAAAACGACACAAAAAGCGTTGCAGACGCCACAAATTTCTCCTGCTAGGGACAGTAATGTATCAATAATTCTTTAATGTTAGGCATAACGGGATAATTGAAAAACGACACAAAAAAGCATTGCAGACGCCACAAATTTCTCCTGCTAGGGACAGTAATGTATCAATAGTTCTTTAATGTTAGGCATAACGGGATAATTGAAAAAAGACACAAAAAAGCGTTGCAGACGCCACAAATTTCTCCTGCTAGGGACAGTAATGTATCAATAGTTCTTTAATGTTAGGCATAACGGGATAATTGAAAAACGACACAAAAAAGCGTTGCAGACGCCACAAATTTCTCCTGCTAGGGACAGTAATGTATCAATAGTTCTTTAATGTTAGGCATAACGGAATAATTGAAAAAAGACACAAAAAGCGTTGCAGACGCCACAAATTTCTCCTGCTAGGGACAGTAATGTATCAATAGTTCTTAATGTTAGGCATAACGGATAATTGAAAAACGACACAAAAAAGCGTTGCAGACGCCACAAATTTCTCCTGCTAGGGACAGTAATGTATCAATAGTTCTTTAATGTTAGGCATAACGGGATAATTGAAAAACGACACAAAAAAGCGTTGCAGACGCCACAAATTTCTCCTGCTAGGGACAGTAATGTATCAATAGTTCTTTAATATTAGGCATAATGGGATAATTGAAAAACGACACAAAAAAGCGTTGCAGACGCCACAAATTTCTCCTGCTAGGGACAGTAATGTATCAATAGTTCTTTAATGTTAGGCATAACGGGATAACTGAAAACGACACAAAAGCATTGCAGACGCCACAAATTTCTCCTGCTAGGGACAGTAATGTATCAATAGTTCTTTAATGTTAGGCATAACGGGATAATTGAAAAACGACACAAAAAAGCGTTGCGGACGCCACAATTTTTTTAATGAATGTAGGAAGCAGAGTACTTTTTAACGGTTTTTTTATTTCTTTATAAATATACTAATTTATCTCTTTTTTCTAAGTATCTAAGGGTTTCACATGTACTACTTATTCAATTTCTTGTTTTCAGGTTGTTTTAGTTTTTAAAATATTAATGTACTAATTTATCTGTTTTTCAGGGTATGTAAGAATTTCACATGTACTAATTAATTTTTTCTTTTTTTCAGGATATTCTGGTTTTTTAATCTTTTTTCAGAATATTTTAAATTTACAAATATACCAATTAATTTTTCAGGTCATTTTAGATTTTTAAATGTACTCTTGAACCATTTTATTTTCAGCAACTTTGATTTTTTTAAATGTTCTAATTTATCTGTTTTTCAGGGTATTCGAGGTTTTTACCGGTCTTAATTAATTTGTTTCTTTTTTTCAGGATATTCTGATTGTTCAAATGAATTTTTTAACCTTTTTTCGGCAAATTTGAATTTTACCAATGTACCAAATAATCTATTGTTTTCTTTTTCAGGGTATTTTATTTTTTTAAATGTATTCTTTATTTCCGGCAACTATTAATTTTTTATAAATGTACTAATTTATTTATTTTTTTAGGGTATTTAAGGTTTTCTCATCTCCTAATTTTTTTGTTTCTTTCTTTTCAGGATATTGTGGTTTTTCAAATAAACTTTTTAATCTTTTCTTCAGCATATTTTAATTTTACAAAAGTACCAATTAATCTATTGTTTTCTTTTTCAGGTTTTTTAGTTTTTTAATGTAATTTTATTTTTCTTTTAATATTCTAATGTATCTGTTTTTCAGGTATTCAAGGTTTTCACCGGTCTTAATTAATTTGTTTCTTTATTTCAGGATATACTGATTTTTTTAATGAATTTTTTAACCTTTTTTCGGTATATTTTAATTTTACAAATGTACCAATTAATTTGTTGCTTATTTTATTATCTTTTTTAAAATGTACTAATTATTTTTTTTTTTTTTCCACGATGTTCTGGTTTTGAAAATAAACCTTTTAACTGTTTCTTAGCATATTTTAATTTTATAAATGTACTGATTTATCTGCTTTTTTTTCAGGTTATTTTAGATTTTTTTAAATGTTTTTTTAACCATAGTTTATTCAGCATCTTTTAGTTTTTTTATGAATATACTAATTTATTTATTTTTTTTTTGGTTATTTAAGGGTATTACGTTATTCTAATTAATTATTCTGTTTCTTTTTTTAGGATATTCTGTTTTTTTTTTAATAATTTTTTTAACTTTTTTTTCAGCATATTTTAGTCTTATAAATGTAATAAATTATTCTGTTGTTTATTTTCTCAGGTTATTTCAGTTTTTTAAATGTACTTTTTTATCCATTTTTTTGGGTATTTTACTGTTTCAAATATACTAATTAATCTTTCTTTTTAGCCAATTTATTCTACTACATAACTTTAAAATAAGAATACATCAAGAGGCTATGAAAATTCTTTACTGATATTGCTAATAAGGATACAGTTAATATTTATTATATCATCAATACCATTAAAAATTTAAATTGCAAATATTTCAAAGCCTCAGTGTCTTCTTGGCAGCTGCTTACGTTTCAGCTTGGAGCAAAACATATAATGAGTAGGCAGCTGTCTGTTGTTGTCCTTAGGGACCGTACAACACTGATGATGGCGAAGGAAGGCCGAAACAGTTGCTGATGCCTTGGATAATATATGTTAAAGGTAGGTTTCGTCTTTTTTCTTTAGAAATAAACAGAAACTTTTAAAAGTTTTTATTTATTTCTATAAATATGATGAAAGGTCTCATATATTTTTCTTTGGTTTCAGTTCCTGGATTTTAATGCCTAGATTTGTGCGAAAAGAACCAATTCAAATTAAAGGAAATCGCTGGGAGATTAAGCTAGCTAGTCCGGCATCACAACATTGCAGTAATAAAAATGGAGCTCCTTGCCGTTGAATTTCACTGGCCGCCTACAGCCGCTAACTACCGATACGTTCCACCGGCCACCCAAATTACTCTATAGCTCATATAGTTTAGGCAAAAATTTATATTATCAATCATTGGTTTAGGCTCATTTTTTTTAAATGCTCGTCTTGAATTGGCCTATCGATTTTTCTTTTTGGATTTTTGATTTGGGTTTTTATTTTTATTCCATAATATTATATGAAAAGCAGTATTAATAATCCATGAACTGTCTTTATTTTTCTTTGCGTCATATTATGTTTATCTCTTCAAAATATTATCCTTGTTTTTAGCACTGTCATGTATGGAATACCAAAATAACACATTTACAAAACAAAAAAAGTGAGTTTTAAAAATTGTTCTTTCAGTTTGTTTTTTAGTTATTTTTGATAGTTCTTTCATTAAGTAGTAGGTGTACAGAACGACGAAGAGACAGGTAGACCGACAGAAACGAACATTTTGTTATTACCCGAAAATGTCAAAAAAATATTTGTTTTTTATGCTTTCTCTCACTGTATAACATCTTAAATTTATCAAAAAATTTAAGAGCAATTTCAAATAGGATATCGCAACTAAATTATGCTAAAGAATTTACTTTTCGTCTATGCGAATAGCTAAGTATATGTCTTTGGATAATTTAAATCAAGGCAATAATAAAACATTAATTTTGGAAAACAGATAATTAAAATTTGTAGTTTTTAAAATAGAAAAGGTTCTACTGACCATCAGCAATAGGATTCATAACAGCTTTTAAAAATGTGCACCGAAAAAAGAAAAAAAGCCCTAAATAAAAAAATACAATTTGGGAGCACTTTTCTCAGATTAAAATCCATTCGCTAGAAAGGTCAACTTTTAACGAAATCAACGATATACAGGGTGTCCCAGAATGTATGGGCAATCTCTTGGAATCTAATAGGAAACCCAAAAATGTTATGTCAACCATAAACTTTTTTCCTACAAGCGTTTCCTATATGTACCTATGTACAGGGACATAACGGACGTCCCTGGAAATCTTTTTTTTTATTCACCTATAAAATACTAGGCGTAATTTAATATTTTTTTATGTGATGGTTACTAGATAAGTTTTCTTAAAATGAACCCATAAAATTATATTTTGCTTATTTAGTTTGCCAGGGACAGACTAGCTCTGACCATTAAACTTCCTTGGCTCTGACACAATTATGGCAATTTTTTTAACACCCTGTTTAATAAAGGCTCAACAATATTATTTTTGGGTAACTTTAACCTTAAACATGTACATGTACGATGTATCAAGAAGCCTTTTTTAGTGTACCGCATTTTTTTTATTTGCCAAAATAGGCTGGGCTGGGTTGTGGGCTTAACTCTAACGTGAACTCTGTTCACCATTATCTTCAATCCTCCAAACCCCACATACTGTTTCTTACCGAAACCCAAATAAGTCCCAAAACAGCAACCAACCACCTCCCTTTCCCAGGTTATGAACTCATTTCATCTTTTCGACCCCATGGCGGCGTTTGTGCTTACGTTCGCAACGACCTGGCTTGTGTTAGGGTTTCTAACCTCGAATCGGGTAGGCCTGATATTCTTTGGCTTAAACTTACTTTCAGATCTTCTACTAAATTCATCTGCTGTATATACCGGTCCCCGTCTGACAATTCCTACAACGAGTTCTTTGATTTCCTTTCAATAAAGATCGACAATATTATTTCCCAGTTTCCATGGGCCGAAGTAATCGTCCTCTGGGATTTTAATGTTCTTAATAAGGATTGGCTAGGCTCCACAAAAACTGATACACAAGGCAAAGCAGCAGAAAATTTCGCAATCAGCAACTCGCTCACCAATCTAATTATGGAACCTACCTACTTTCCTAGGGTTCCCACCCATAATTCTAACCCCCTACATCTCTTTCTTACTTCCACCCCCGAACTCTATCAAGCATCAGATGCTCCCCTTGGTCGCTCTGACCATGGTTTGGTCACCGTATCATACTCCACTCATTTTGAGGCAACTGAAAGCATGCCGCCACGATCCATCTGGCACTACAATTCGGCCGACTGGGATGGTCTAAGAGATTTCTTTGCCAGCTACTCTTGGAATCCTACCTGCTTTTCTACTCACGATCCTTCAGAAATATGTAAACAAATTACCGAAACAATTCAACTAGGCATTGAGACCTATATTCCCCACACTAAAAAGAACCCCATGACTTCAAATCACAAACCGTGGTTTTCTAAATCCTGTGACAAAGCCAGACTCTTAAAACTTCAAGCCCACAAAAAGTTTCTTCAAAACCCCAGTCCCGAAAATCGACAGGCTAGCATCGAAGCAAGAAATCAGTATAATCAGACCATCTCAGATGCAAAAGACCGTTTTAAAAATCGAATAAAAGATAAAGTTCTCTCTTGCTCAAATGGCAGTAAAGCTTTTTGGTCCTTTGCCAAAAATATAAGTCAAACAGATTCTTCTCCTAATACTAAAAAATCGTCTGGACTGGATGGCATACCAGCAATCGTCTTAAAAAAATGTGCTCCCGAGCTTGCACCCATCTTAACTCGTCTCTTTCGAATCTCTTACGACACGGGCATTTTCCCGGAGAGTTGGAAAGCTGCACGTGTGCAACCTGTCCCCAAAAAAGGATCCATAAGTCTCCCTTCTAACTATAGACCTATTTCTCTTCTTTCAGTTGTTTGCAAGGTAATGGAAAAATTCATTAATTCCCAAATCTTAAAGTATCTGGAAAAACATAAGACAATATGGATTCCGTCACAGTAGATCCACAGCTGATCTTCTTTCCTTTGTCTCACACAACTGGAACAAGTCCCTTGAGTTTCTTGGTGAATCCCAGATCGTTGCTCTTGACATATCCAAAGCTTTCGATCAGGTCTGGCATGATGGGCTTCTTAACAAACTTCCTTCTTACGGTCTTCCACCTAAGCTTTGCTCTTGGCTTTCCAGTTTCCTTTCTAATCGACGTATATCAGTTACTGTAGATGGTCATTCCTCCAGCTTCTACCAAATTAATGCTGGGTTGCCCCAGGGCTCAGTGCTGGCACCCACGCTGTTTCTTCTACACATTAACGATCTTCTCTCTTCCACAATCAATCCCATTCATAGTTTTGCTGACGATAGTACCCTCCACTCTAATATTCAATTTCTTAAGCAACCGTGTAATTCTGATTTTGAAAACAAGCGCAGGTCAATGCAGATATCTCTTTCACAAGACCTCAAACTTATCTTGGATTGGGGCGCCAAAAATCGTGTTCAGTTTAATGCCTCAAAAACACAGTCATGTTCGCTGTCGCGAAAAAAGTCTGCGAATGCTCATCCCTTACATATGAGCGGCCAAGTTCTGCACAACAAAGAGTCGTTTAATCTAGTCGGCGTTACTTTTGAGAATAACCTCAACTGGCACAAACACATTTCATTCATAGCTTCGGCAGCTTCAAAGAAGATTGGATTCCTCTGTCGAGCCAGAAAATATTTCTCTTCTTCCAATCTGTACACTCTGTATGTATCCCAAATCAGACCCTCTTTGGAATATTGTTCTCATGTCTGGGGAATGGCGTCCCCTACAACACTTAGCTTTCTGGACTCCATTCAAAAAAGAGCTGTTCGTCTTATTAATGATCCAACGCTCACAGAAAGGCTTCCTCTTCTTGCCCATCGTCGAGCTGTAGGGGATCTGTCGCTCTTCTATAGGTATTTTCACGGCTTCTGCTCAGAGGAATTGGCCAGTATTATTCCTTCTCTGGCAGCTCCCAACAGACCAACACGTAGTGCAACTTTTATGCATCCTTTTACAGTTCAGTTAGAGAGGCCCCGAACTTCCCGCTTTCTTCGTTCCTTTATTCCTAGAGTGTCAAGACTATGGAACCTGCTGCCCGCAGAAGTTTTTCCATCTCCTCCCAAGCTCCAAAAATTTAAGTCCCGTGTGAACAAACTCCCTCTCACCACACTGAAGACACCCACGGTACGTTAGTACTTAGGCATCAGCCTTCGTGGACTGTCCAAAAAAAAGGCAGGTTAAATTCTGTACGAACGCCACTGGTGGAAATTAAAAAAATGTGGTACACTAAAAAATGCTTCTTGATACATAGTACATTTGTGCCAAATTTCATTAAAATTTCTAAAGTGGTATTACAGATATTAACAATAAATGATTAAATTTTAAAAATTTTACCCGTCTGTATCTCAAAAGTTAAGACGTTTAGGACATATGTTCATATGAAGTTTTCTTCTTAAAATGGACCCTAAAAATTGCTTTCCTAAATATTGACGTACAATTAGAAAACAACCTGTATAATGTAAAAAACAATACCAACCGTGATATTTTATTTCTCGTAAACAGTTGATTTTATCGATGTCAATTAAGAATACCTTTTTTTTAGTTTAAGGTTAAATCTATCCAAAAATAAGCCTTATCGTATAGGGTATTAAATAAAATGCTATTATTGTGTCAGAGCTAGTCCGTCCCTGGAAAACTAAATAAGCCAAATATGATTTAATGGGTTCATTTTAAGAAGACTTATCCAGTAGCCATCATATCAAAAAAATATTAAATTACGTCTAGTATTTTAAAAGTTATTTAAACAAGAACGATTTCCAGGGGCGTCCGTTATGTACCGGTATCTCCGTAGGGGAGGGTCAGGAGAAAAGTTTATGGAAACTTGTCATAATACTTTTAGGTTTTCTATTAGATTCTGAGATATTGCCCACATATTCTGGTACATAAATCTCTTATTACATCTAATAATATTCTTGACATTTTGGTGAATGACACCATGAATAGACTATTGTTGCCCGGCTAAACTATTTTTAGATGTTGAGAGTAAGTGTGGGTTCCTAAATGTAATATTGCTGGAAGTTACGGGTTTCAACGAACGGTAGAGCCACATATAAACATTTACCGTTTTTATACATAATTTTTCTTATAAAAACCAACCAAAATTGAGTAACGGTGATTTTTCCCTGGGCCGGTCACCAATGAACTTGGGGTGATCGGCTTTAGTAACATCAGGCCATGTCATCTTTGGCCTAAGTGGTCCATCGCAAGATGGCCACCAAAGGGTTGTTTTTAAGAATTTCTCCCTTAAAAAAAAGAAATAGTTAGAAAAGTAAAATAAAATTTTGATAAGTTGTTCCTTAATGTTAATACCCAGAGACCCGATCCTGTAAGCAAATTTTTTGACATTCCTTTTCTCTATCTGTTTCAAAGCAGTGACAAACTTATGAGTTACCTTTAAATGCAAATGCAACAAGAACATGTGATCCCTATTTTGACATTCTCTTTCCTTATATTTTTACAGAGTCCCAGCCCTGACTACCCAGTACGCTAGTTTGTTTTTTTGGGGTTCTTGAACTCTTTAATGTCGTTAAATATATATCAATCACTTAAAATATATTTTTATACCATTTTTATCAAAAAATTGTTAAAGGGACAAAGGATTCTTTGTATGAATTTTTTTAATTTAAAAAAAGAAATAGTGAGAAGATTAAATTAAAATTTCAATAAGCTCGGTTCCTTAGTACCCAGTACGCTAGTTTTTTTTTGGGGAGGTTCTTGAACTCGTGTCGTTAAGTAACAATCACTTGAAATATAGATATTTTTATCATACCATTTTTATCAAAAAATTGTTATAATTTTAATGTATTTTTTTAATTTTTTTACATTTTAAATTTTCTTATATTCGAACAGATTTTCTTGTTGAATTTTTAGAAAGAATTTTCAAAACTCACTTTATAGTATGTACAGTATGTACATGCATAATTCTGGTTTTGCATACTTACTAAACAATACGATTACGATAACAAGGAAAATATTTTAATGAGATGGATATAACTATGACGTAAAGAAAAATAAAAAAAATCTAAGTTTCATAGATTGTCAATACTGTTTTTTAATATAGTGCTTTTCAAATAAATATTATAAATACAGAAATCTGTTTTTTACTTGATAGTTTGTTCACGCATGCTAGATGACGCAGACTAACAATGAAATCATATCTTAACTACCCTTCGTAAGGGGGCACTAACATAAATCAGTATTGCCAACTCTAGAATTTTCCTTCTAAATTTAGGGAGAAAAAAATATTTGGGAAGTTTTTTAAAAGGGTCAGAATGTTTGATCATACACCTTCTAGAGACAGGTCTGCCGCTTTGCAGTGCGAACAGGTGGTTGGTTTAGGGGTTTTTATAATTGCTTTACGGAAAAGGGTTTCAAATAGTTGGTAACACTGGCTTAAATTCGATTGTTTAAAGTTAAACGTCAAAATTACCAATTAACCTCACTTTTAGTCAGTTTTCTAATTATTAGAATATTTTAATGTATTAATACCTAAGCAGAAAAATGCAAATAATAATAAAATGTTTGAAAGGTGGAAGCACCGCGGCCGACGTGGACGAAAACACGCCAATAATGGACATTAAGAAAAAAGTCGAGAAAGACCTGAAAATACCAATACCCCAGCAGACTCTTGTTGTGCTAGGCTCCCCTTTGCAAGATGACAAAAAAATAGGAGATTACCCTAAAATCAAAGAAGGAACTAAGGTGTATATAGTCATTAAGAAACCAGAGAGTCTCCAGTCGGCCCTGACCAAATTTTTGAGAAAATACTATTCCGAAGAACAAAGTAAGATAATTATGGATGAATTCATGAGAAATTTTCAAAGTAAAGTGGATAATTTGAGTCTAGATGATTTAGAACGAATTGCCATTGCAAATATGAATGAATTTTATATATAATTATAAAAATAATATTAGGAATTATGGTTTACTCTCAAAACGGTGTAAATTTTATGGAAAATTAAGGTGTATTATTGATAAATTTTATTTATTTTATAATAAAAATACTGGAATGTATAAGGATACATTGTGTTTATTTATACAAAAAGGCAATACTCATGTTACTAAAATCAGTCTATTTTTGTTTGAGAATTACATAAGCAAAAGTAAATGAAAAAAAAAAAATTCTCCATTAGTATGTAGGTAACCATGGTTACTGATCTTTTGGACCAATTTAATAAATTTTTGTTTCCTTGTTTTTGCTTTTTACAGGCATGATGCCACCAAAAAATATGTCGAGATCATATTAAAAATATACTGTATTACCACAATTTGACAAATAGTGTCTAGAAATTTTTCTTGTAAATACAAGCAATTTATTTTAGGTACAAAAAACAGAAATTAAAAAAAATATATAGGTAAAAATAGTACCTACACACCTTTAATTAATGTTATCAATGCATGTAATGTCCTTCAGCTAGTATGCCAATTTGTGCTTGACAAATCCAAAACAGCATATATATAATCTGTTCATTTTTGAATATGAAAAACACCTAAGTAACTGTGATTACTGACTTTTTGAACCAATGTAACACATTTTTTGTTCCGGTATTTTTCTCAATTGAAAATGAACTGAATATAGAGTCGATGATATATATACTTTTTAAATAAAAGTCTGATAAATCAAAATATCTATTTTATTAATTCAGTACATTCCTATTAAAGCCTTAAATATAAAGAATCAAGTTTAGTTAAATTAAAGAAGACACCAAAGGTTCACAATCAGTGTGTTTTACTAGTACCATCTTTAAAGCTTGGTTTTTATCCCAGATTTAAAAGCAATATATACAGATACTGAAAGTTGCAACAATGTAAATAAATCTGTACAATTCTTTTTTACATAGATATCTGGCAACAGGACCCATGCCAAAACAAAGTAATTGTCGTAACTTGCTTAAAGTAAAACATTTTTCATTGTTCTACCAATAACTTTACATTGCAAAAACAGCTTTTATATAGTTTGTTTTAATCTTTTATTTACTTCTTGATAGTCCAGTAACTGAAGACCTGAAAGTACCCAAAGCTGTAAATAAATCTGTACAGTTTCCATTTGTGGCGCAACTCTTAGGTCTTCGCGGATGCTTTCGAGCGAGAAAAAGTTTATCACGATTCCGAATTGGGAACCCGCTGAAGACGGCCCCCCATCCCCAAAGTCCCAAAAATGAGTTTCCCGCGAATATCTGCCAAAATATGAGAATTAGAGAATTTTTGTTCGGACAAAAACTGAAGATCACCTAGAAATTCAAAAAAATTGGTTTCTCCCATTTTTTTCGCAAAAACGGCCGACGAAGAATCCATAAAATTTCACACTAAATAGATGTGGTTAAACGGCTAAAAAATGCAGATGGGCAAAACAATTTTTTATCAAAACGCAAGAAAGATGGTAAAGGAAATGTTCTGGGATCATTGAACACTTGCTAACGTCTCATTATAAAAAAAGAAATGTTAATAACAAACCAAATTTTTAAAAAATATCAATAAATTAATGGAATACTCTAAAATATTGTGAGAAAAAACTTTGACCGCTTTTTTAATATTCTAGAAAAATAATAATGTTTAAGCCCAATGCTATGGCCCATTCGATCAAAAAATGTCCAGCCCAGTATGAAAATAACTGTCAGAGTTGGCCCCGCCGATTCTGAGCAATAACAAAATTCCACAAAATAATTAATTGTGTTCCCTACTTACACACTGATAAATCAGTGTGTAGTTAGGCAACACATTATACTTTTATAAGAGCCGTAGTACCGTTTTTAGTCTTAGGTTGTCTAAGACTTTTGGTGCACGGGCGCGCGCGGCGCGTATGAAACTATATCCGCGCTGTAATTGCGTCGTCTCATCATTCGTCATTTTCGTTGTGGTTTGTGCCCTTTGCGCTGTATTGGTTTCGATTGTTTTGCTTTGTGTGAGTACCTACATTTTGTGGTTGCAGAAGTTTTTTGAATTGATAAAAACCTTCTTATATTAGTGATTACTGTTTATTAAATTGTGACTATAATTTTGTGTTTATTGTTTGTTACTTATAATACCATAACAAAATGATTAGAGGTTGTATGGTTTTGTCTTGCAAATCAAAGGGTAACATACCCGGCATTCTTTACTTTAGGTAAGTATTTCTTATATTTAAATTAGGTGCTTCTTATGAGACGTAACGTAACGTAACCGAAAAAATAATAATGTTTGTGTATTTCTGTGGATTATTAAAAAGAAATAAGGTTTTCATTTAGGTACTTTTATTTCATTTAATAATTTAGTACCGAGTTTAGTACCGTCTTTTAACGGATCAAAATTATTAATTACTGGCAGATCAGGCAAATTTTAATATATACAGGTCCCTCTAATTGAATAAAAGAAAGTACAATTTTATGTTAAAGTTCCTTTTTGCTTTTTCTGTATTTGTTTAAAAAGAAATTAGATTTTTAGTTTCTTAAACTTACATTATCAACTTTTTAAGCTCGACATACTGTAGACACATAATATTTAACGGATACTGTTACAATGGATACCTAGGTACCAAAGGTTACTAAACATTTTTAACCACTGTTATTCTGTCTCATGAATGTTTGTTATTAGTGAAAAGTATATGCCTAAATGCAGTTATAAAAATTTTTACTTTTTAATGTAGAACCAGAATCTTAGGATTAGATTAAACTCATTAACACTATCTTCTTTTATCGCCAAAGGTTACTAAACATTTTTAACCACTGTTATTCTGTCTCATGAATGTTTGTTATTAGTGAAAAGTATATGCCTAAATGCAGTTATAAAAATTTTTACTTTTTAAGGTAGAACCAGAATCTTAGGATTAGATTAAACTCATTAACACTATCTTCTTTTATCACAAAATTGGTGATAAGTACATGAAACTATTATACAATGTTTGAAATATATTTTTTAAAATCGTGTTTTTATTTATTTACAAAGATTTTTGGTAAAAATACAAAACTCACAAAAATATCGACTATTTTTTTGAGTTTAATTTTAAATATTCTATGGTAGTATCGTTTAATAACCAACAATTTTGTGCAAAAAAACAGTGAATGCTTGAATTTGACATTTGATGATGTCAACTTTATAGATAGTAACAAAGAATTATGGAAGTTCGCCTCTGACCTACTATTCATTGCGCAAACTCCGCGGGGTCAATCCCCCTCTTCCCGCTGCCCTGCACGCCTGGACAATTTTGTTCTACAGTATTGGGCTTCCATACACCTTTAAACTTCCTTGGCAATGATAGGTACGGGTTTTCCCATTCCGTTGAACTTTGAATAAATAAAAAATGTACATTATTGCCCGAGTAATGGAACAATTCGTCGGCCCGCTTATAAGTGGATCCATGAAGATAGCGGTAGTCTAGCGGTACAGCGGCAGCTAAAATGAGGGGACTTTTGGGTCCCGTTATCTCGATAACTATCGATTTTTCAAAAAAATTATTAGGACTATTTTTGTATATTACAAGGCGATCTTCATTGTTGTCCAAACAAAAATTCTTCAATTCGCATATTTTGGCAGATATTAGCGGGAAACTCATTTTTCGGGCCTTGAGGGGCATTTTCAGCCCTTTCTAGAATAATTCCTAAGAATTGCGCCACAAGGGAAAACTGTACAGATTTATTTACAGCTTTGTCCCTTCATTTACTGGACTATGATCTGAGGCTATCATTATTATTAATAAATCGACTTAGTGAAACCTAACTAAGGTTTTTAGAATGTATTTGACTTCTGTATGCTATCTCATTCCATTTATTTTTTATTTTATATTGTAAAACTATACTTTTATGTGTTTTTAGCTACTTGCTTGTTTTATTTCATAAAATAAACTAACAAACTTAAATGAAGAGTATCATCAATATTTGTTTTACTTTATATGTATTGCAAACATTCTGACAGCCACTGTAGAACGCGATCAAGTTTGAAATAGTTAATTTATTAATATCCAAGCTTTAAAAATGCAAATACCGCACTGTATTAATAATCTTATAAATTTTAATTCTACATTGTTTGTACTTACATATCAATAAAATTTTGCAATTTCGTTATCTTAAAACCATATACTATTCCAGGTCAATTTTTTGCCAAAACAAGATTTTGCTTCCATATTAGATTATGTTCGTAACAATAACACCACTATCTTCCAGTAACGTCATTTAAACATAGAATAAATCATTAAAAATACTTTTTATAAATCTTTTGTAACTTGTAACATTTGAAAAATGGACATGGAATAATTGGGGTTTTAAAGCAACAATTTATAGTTTTTCCTGAATAGTGTAATCAGACGAAGATATAAAAAGTACATCTCTAGCAATCAGGCTTTTCAGAAGAGTGGATCTGAGTGTTCAGTTGTTTTTATACGCTACGCACAAAGAAACAAAATCTTTGCTCACTCAGATAGACTTGTTGAAAGCCTGGGTAAGCCAGTAATATGAAGGTAAAAATAAATTAAAAATCAGATAAATATTCGTGAAAAATGCTTGGATTCTCTCCAATATTTTACAACGTTGAACGTTGTCATCAGTTCATATATTTTTTGTTCATGTAGAGTTCCCTAATCTGGTTGGTTTAAAATAACTATTTTCTCGGTCTTCAAAGAACCTTATGTATTAGACCTACCACATTACCGAAAACTTCGTATGTTTTAGTCTTTACTGACAGATACCTAATATTTTATTTTTATCTAAAAAAATTCACACCCGAAAATAGAAAATTAAGAGTCTCAGCGTTTTTTCACAAAAATTTTGATAGATTTTTTTATTTCCACCTTTTTACTCTTTGTATATCTACAAACACTCTCCGTTATAACTGGAAAGTTTGCTGTAAAATTGTAAAAACCTAATATTTTCATAAATTGTATATTAAGCAGTTTCAATTTAGGAAATTAGACTATTTTATACTTAGGTTCGACAGTTGGAATATATACAAATTTAAAATAACTAAAACAGCTTCTACAAAAGAAAATTTACTGAAAAAAGAACTACAATTTACTGTGCTTATTTCCTACTCTCAGTTGTTCCAAAACACAAGTTGATTATTATATATTTTTAATTATATAATTTTAAAAAACTTCACCAACAGTCTTAATTTTGTAATTATTTTATTAACTTAATGATGTAATTATTAAAAGCAACTTAAAATCTCAGAACCATTTTACACATACAAGAGCTTTTTAATGACATTTATGTCAAAAATTATCTCCAAAATGATGATAAAAATTTTCGTATGGCAATGATTATAGAAATAATTATCGTATGTGGAAAACGGCTCTTCGAAATTAACATTATATGCCTTTGCTGCTATGGAACCCTTAATTATGCGTGTCATTAGCACCTATCCGTTTATTTTAAAATTGGACATAACAGAAAAAAAACCCACATTTTTTTAGATCAAATAAATCATTTTAACAGGTTTTCTACAGTATGTTTAAAATGTCAGTTTGCACAGAAACAAGCAGTGTTAACTCTAGTCTTAAAGAGATTTGTCGTTTTAAATATTGTTATTATTCTAGAAACTATAACACCCTCTTATATAAAAAGTTAACCCAAGCCTGATTTTCACATTACTTCTTGAAATTCTCCATTTTTCTGAAGATTTTTAGCAATTTTCTGAAGACTTAAGGATGATGGAACAAAAACAACTAAAACTCCGTGTTCCTGTGAGCATTTTAAACACATTGCAATTTTTTTAAAATTTATTCATCCAATAAAGTATGTATCCACAGCTTGTTGGTTTATAATTTCATAAAAAAATAAGACATTTTAATTTAATTTTAATCTCTATAATCTAGGAATTATCGATATCTATTATCTTTATTAATTTCAGTTGGTCAACAGCAGAATTTAGGAAAAAAAATAGCTAAACAAATTAAATAGCTAAAAACAGTGTCGATAATTCCACCCTATACACATATCCTAAACCAAAAATAATATGGTTATAACAATTAAAGAACTATTCAGACTATTGGTCATATAAAACTCATTCATTATATTTATTAAATAATATTTTAAATAAGTCTTTAAATTTAAATTTGTATTAATTGAAAATACTATAAAATAAAAAAAGATCAATATTATTTACTTAATTGCTACCAAAAATAATCAAAATAATTAAATTTTGTTGCTATCTCTTTACAACGGCTAACCAGAGCTCTGTACAAAACCAAGATTTAGAGCACTAGTATTCCTATTGCCGCCGCTTTGCATATTTCTTTTAATTAAATCTACCACAATATATAAATCACAATACACAGCAAGACAAAAAAATATATTCACCTAGAATTTAAATTATAAACTTAACCTATAAACTATCGTCTGCCAGTTCCAAGAATTGAGCACACTGTTCCCTCACGCACTCACCTTTTAAGTTGAACACGAATTTGTAATAGGACCCATCGGCACAGACCACTGCAAAGAAAAATGAATTACAAATTCAAAAATATAGTATTCTCTCTTGCCGATCAGCACAGAATAGAACTAGTGTGTATCTTGGCAAGTTTAAAATGCTCATATGCAAAATTCTACTTTAAAAAAAACACAGTTATGTTAAAAAATACAATGCCATCACCAAAAACGACTTCTAAGAATATAATTGACCTTCATATGGATCGGTAAAGGGTATCAGATGCGCGGTTCAAAAGTTAGATTTTATGGCCGAAAAAATGTGTCCGTGCGCTGTGGCGGTAGTCATCACTTAGGACTTTAAATCATGCGCAGAACAGACTAGAAGATCAATTTTATTTACACATTTGTCGCCGGCCAGTTCCGTACCTTGTCAATTTGACGCCATTTTGCTAATATTTCGCCTTGTTTGGAATTCGACCGCTTGTGTAAGATTTTTTAGTTTTTGGACTGACTTATTTTGTGATTTGTAATAAAAATTCTATATACTTATAGATTCTAAACAAGTTTTACTGTTTTATTGACTTTTTTGTGTTTTATTAAAGTGGTTGTTTTTTTTATTAAAAAAAAATTACGAGCTTATTCACTGGTATTTTTATTTTGTGATAGTATTTTATTTTGTATATCATGTCAAACATACCAGAATTATATTTAGTTATTTCATTGACTAAATTAACTTATCTAAAAATATAGTTTTAAAACCATTACCTAAGTTAAATTTAATGTACTCCTATAAAGTCTTAAGTTTTAGGTCAGAATTATTAATGTTTCGCATAGTTCTTTCCAAAAAACAACTTTGCATAGAACGTGTTAATAAGTCACGAGGTTTATTCTGTCAAATACAAGAACTTAAAAGACTTATAACAATTCGGACCTTACAAAAATCTGTTCATTTTCGTTAGAGAATGACACTTAACCAAATATTACACTGGTTAAACAAAACCACAGTTACTGGTTTTTTGAACTAGTAATTAGATGTTGTTCCCAAACGAAAATGAACATATTATCCATTGTCAGCTCCTTAAATTCCTTTTGTTCGATCCCTCCGCGACGATTAATCGGCACGTTGGAGTCACGGAGAAAGGTTATATTATGATCCTTTATTTTCCCTCGCACCGCCAAACGGCAAGGCTGCCTTTAGTAAATATATGCTTGTTTTGTATAAATACATTTAAGATGTTTACAATATCCTTTCATCGCTATCGAAAACATAAGTCTAAGAAGGAAAAGAGTTAACGTTATTTGTACCATCATTTTTGTTTACCCTTCTGTTTAAAAAATTGTTTCAATCTCTCAAAAAACCGTTTATTGTACGGCCATATGCAAGTCCAGTCAAATAAACGACAGGTGACAGTGTATGACACGATCCCTTTACCGATCCCCAACCAAAGCAAAACCCTTTAAATATACAGAAAGTGTTCAAACTTCGTCGTTTTTGAACTGACATAGAATCGTGTAAAGTCCACAGTCACGCGTTTAATTGATTCAAAGTCCGGCACTGGTCCTGCTTTTTAAATATGCATGCTAAATGACACTATCGTTTGTTTAGTGCGCTAGCATAAACTTGCCATAAAAGCCATTACATATCTATATGAAGAATATGGACAAGAAAGAAATGGTTTTTTTCTAGAATGTAACTTAAAACATACTTAAATTTTAAAGCCTATTATAAAAAATTGTATTATTATACCCAATATAATCCCTAGATTCTTATTTAAAATATTATTTTCTGTCTTAGATTTTTTTTTAAATCCCTTGTTAAAACATTGCCGAAAAGTAGATAATAATATACCAGATAACTTTTATTTAAAAAGATTTCTCCTAAGTCATACATTTACACTTTTATGGCACAAAATAAAATTAGATACTTTTGGGATGCTAAAATTATAAAAGACATGACCTTCTAAAGGGGAGCAAAAAAATAGGCCTTGTTAAAAACATATTAAAGAAATATATAAATAATATTTTAACTTAATAATTACCCAACTTTGGAAAAAGAGTTACTAGCAATGGCGTGATCATACATTAAATGCTTGAAATTAGTTTGATTGTAATAGAATAAATAAATAAATAAATACAAAATTACAAAAAATTAGTTTAAAAATATCTAAACTTACCAACTATTGAACTGTTATCCTGTCCAAACGCACATATACAAGGCGGCCCGTTCGGTACAGTGAATTTACAGAATGACCATGTGGACGAAAAATACTTAGGTAGAAAGATGGCGTTGGCCAGGCTTGATTGTTTGTTTAATTTCGGGTCGTCGAGGGCGAAAATGTGGACTGTTCCGTGGTCGGACGAGACACAGAGTAAGGTAGATGAGTGGTTGAAGTTTATGCAGTAGATTGAAGCCTATAGAAAAAGTTAGCGATGTTTATATCCATTTCTTCCAACTTTCAATGTTTTTAAAACAACCCAATTACTATATCTTTCAAAATAACTTTTTATTAAAATCTTTTTGACAAATAATCAATTCCTTTAAATACAAATACAAAGTGTTTGATATTTATAGATAGGTAATTTTAATGAGAATCAAATAGTCAAATAATATACAGGGTGTCCAAACTAGGCAAGCAAATGGTGAGGAACCTTACCTGATGTGCTCCCCTTCTTAGCTCGTGGATTTTCTCGCCGGTAGTAGTGTCAAATACCCTTATTAATGTACCTTTTTCGCTCGCTGTGGCCAATCTTGTACCTTGTAAATTTAGTGAAATACAACTTATATTTGCTTCATGTGCAGCTATATCCAGTGGTGATTTTTCTGTGTTTGCCAAATCTATAAGCTAAAAGGTAAAAGCTATAAATTCAATAAGCATTAAAAGTATTTAAAAAAAATTTAAGGGTAAAAATAGGCGCTCTATGAGCATTTCCAATTGCAAAATTATATTCTTGTTGACAAATGTCTTTAAAAGTAATACAAATTTTATACTTACAATGTCCCTATTTCTAGATTTGACCTAAACAAATTTAAAGTAAACTAACCTGAACATATCCCGTTTTTCTTCCAGGAAACGCTAGTATTGAGTTATTACTATTTGGACACAATACACATAATCCTTTAGGGTTTGAACATGTCTCAAACACATGTATCTGTGTTGGTGTTTGCGTAAATGTGTAAACTTTTATTACTCCCTCTAGTATTACAACTATTCTGTCTCTTCGAAGGCGTACGCCTAATACAGGATCATTAAATTCCAAGTAGATTGGGGTGGTTTTGCGTAGGTCATCCCATATCATTACCTATAGGGATAGGCAAAAAAGTTTTAGAGGTGAAATTTGAAATAAAAAATTGTCTATAAGACTAAGACAGACTTTACAACTGTTTATAAAATACAGACTTTACAGTATTGTAAACCAAAGTACAAAATTAAAACCATGTTGTCCTAATAACATTTTTATTAATTATTAAAGGGGTATTCTAATCTAGAAAGTTAAAAAATCAAACAAAAAAAATATGTTTTTTTCATATTTCAATAGTTTAGATATTCAAGAATATCTCCATCAAAGGATTTTTCGCCATTCGAATTTATAGTAAAAGTTCTTGTTTGGCGCAATGAAGCTAGAATCAAAAGTTCTGTGTTTTGAGGTAAACGAAGGCCCAATAAATGCAGCAGAAAACGCTGAATAAAGAAATATAAGTTATATGTACTGCTCTATCTGTTAGACTACCTAAAACTAAATTTAAATTTTTAACACATTTTTTTCGAAACCACCTCTTCAAGCATATGTGTATGATATCTTAAGTTCTACTGAACCAATTTATTTGAAATTTTGTGAAAACCTTTTCTATACATTCCTCTATATCACCAAGCAATTTCAAGTTAAAGTTTTAATTTTTACTATTTTTAAAAACTAAGAAACTGCTCAAGAAAAGTAAAAAACATAGTTTTTTTTCAAATGGCCGCCAATTTGTGAAAAAAATATTTTTTGAGTTCTTCGAGCTTGAGGAGATAGTGACATCTTCACTGATTAAGAATTTGTTCGATTTTTTGTTTCAGATGAAGGGTTGAAATCCTGCGCGCCAGGACACCCTCTTTTTTTTGGTCCCCCACTTTTTTTTTATTCTTTTAACTTTTAATTTTTTTTATGTATTTCTGATAAACAAATAAACAAGCAATAAAAAAATTAATAGAAAAAAAACTTTGTTTTATTTTTATCAGTTCAAAAAAAGCTTTAAATTCATGCCTCTAGATTAAAATACCCCTTTAAGTTCTCAGAAATTTTAAACAATGTATTTATGTCAAATAGTTTTAAAGATATAGGGCAAAAATTATCTCTTGGATTTTCTTTTTAGGAGGTTTCAAAACATTTCTGAAGTTATATTTATGTGAATTGTTTGTAATATTTTTATATGTAAACTAAATCCTAGAAATATTGTCTACTAAATTTTAAAACACCACAAGGGACAAGAACATATACCGATCCATTTCCAGCTAGCAACCTATATGAGGATGCCTGAAAACATGGCAAGAAAAACCCTAATAGTCAAAGACTTACATTTCCAATGTTTTAAAAAATAAATTAAAATATTTTTTATAAAAAATGTTCCCAAGCACAGAACAATAATTTTAATATGATTTTATTACTCTTTTTGTATAGTGTCTTTTATTTACACTAAATTTAAATTCTTATAATGATATTTTATCTATCTGTGAAAGTTTTAAATATATTTTAAGTAATTTGTTTTTATGTAATGTATTTTTAATATGTTTGCAATGTAAATGGTCTCCTCTAAATATTGACTAGTATTTATTGAGATATTAAACTCTTAATTCTATTATACTTTACCCCACACCCCAATTCCCAAAAATTTTATAATTAAAGAAGCAACATTTGTAATTAGCATTACTTTAAAAGTTGAAATAATTAATGGTTAAAACAAATTATTTAAAAAGCTTGCCCACTTTACTTAAGATTAAATATCATCAATGGATTTTTTATGTTGTAATAATTTTTTTTTGAGAAATCAGTAACAAAATATTTATATAAAGGGTAAATTCTAAAGGTCACTGCACATACCCTGTTAGGAGGATACAAAGGTTTCTCTCCGCCACCCACAAAGGCCAAATAGTTGCACCGGAAAAGCATCTCGACAAAGCTGAGTCCCCCATCATCAAAATCTTGCCGCACTTTCTCTTTTAAAGGGTCACAATTGTAAATTCGGAAACCTGAATTTGTAGCACATGCAAAACAACCTAAAAATGAAATAATTTAACTAAAAAATTACATTTTTCCTCGTTAAATAAAAATATTTTAAATAGCTTAAGTATTTAATATTTAAAAATTTCTTGGAAGTTGTAAACATCTAAACCTCACAAGTTTATTTAAAGTAGTTGTTTATTGCGGTACGTAAAACCCTTACCTTGGTCTTGGTTAAAACCAGCAAACAAAAGCCCGTTTCCATACGGATTATTTGACCCCAAATTCATTTTATATCAAGTTCTTTTAAAAAAATAAATAATGTTTTATTTACATTTTAGCATCTTCCGCCATTTTGACATTTATTCGATAACCTTATAAATTCTTCCTTCCTTTTCTTTTATTTAACTGGCGCCAATTGCCAGCCCATTAAAGGGATGGCGCTGTTTTATAGGTAATTAACCAGCCAACACAAAATCCGAAAAAAAATTAATTTTCAAAATTAATACTTACATTTAAAAAAGTAGTTACTATAGAATTCAGGGTAAGTAAATGTCTCAAAAGCTGCGGCAACCCAATTTTAACCAATTTCGGTATACTGGGGTTTCTTGGGGCACGAATCTGAAAAAAGTCGTAAACGTTTGTTTTTTTTTAATATTTCCCCTTCTTTGTGCACACAATTCTTGATTTTTACACTAAATAAACACACAATATTTTATAAACACCTTTTAAAAACTTGGTATTATATTGGTTTTGCATCCTTTTTCCATTAAATTGCTAAGTTTTACTTTTAAACGCGTGAAAATGAGGCTAGCGTGATTTTCAAATTTGATGATTGGGTATCTCGAAAACGAAACGTTTTCGACTAAAAATTCAAATTAGTGATCAGCGCCCCAAAAACCCACGTATACCAAAACTAGTAAAAATCGAGACAATTACCGAATTCAGAATGAATTGTTTCTTCTGGGTTTGTTTTCGTAATCAGTAATCAAACTTCTACCAGTTTTCATTTGGCATTGTTTATAGAGACTAGGGCCTCGTAAAACAGGAAAACTATATCTTTAGGGTCGCCCGCCTCGCCTAGCTAAGTCTAACATGGGTTAGTGATACTACTGGCGACTGCCTTATAGCAACATCATAAAGCAGGTAATCTTAAAGCAACAAACTAGGAAACAAAAAAACAAGTGAATTTTTTGATAATGTTGTGTTGGCACAATTGAAAAGAAGTCAATAAAAACAAAATGGATCCGTGGGCCAACTGTCAGTCGCACGTCACCGTACCCGAAAAAATTGTACTTACAAAATTCGAAGATAATTTTATTCCAGAAATTACCGACAGGCTGCCGGATCACGAAGAATACTTGGCTATATTAGGTAAGTAAATTACAACATTTCTACCCACATGTTCTTATAAAAATTTTAACAGAGCGTCGCAATAATTTTTTTTTTTTTTTTGTAGAATCAAAACTTCGTAAACTAAAATCAGATCCTAACGTCCTACGTCAACTTGCCGCTAAACGAGAGTCTTGCATGCAACAGCTTTTATCTGAACAATCCGAGTGTACACTAGAGCAGCTGTCTTTGGATGAACCAGTGCCCCACTCGCAAATTTTAAGTACAATTTTACCACAAAAGCAAGCTCTAAGCAAAGGAGAAATTGTTGAATTGATTAAATACGATCAGTTAAATACAGAAGGTGAGCAAAGTAAGTAAAATTTGTAAGGAGTGTTTTTCATCCAAACTAGTGTTTCTGCTAACTCTTAAAAACCTAAGTTATTTTTGCTGTTTACTACCTGTGAGGTTTTTCCTTTTAAAAATATTGTTTCAGGTGATGGTAGTAAGAATTTAAGCAGTAATCCAGAAGAAAACCTTCCAGAAGATACTGAGAATCGTACTCCTTGAGCATAAAACCATTATATTTAGGTAAATATATTATATTCTTACTGTTTTTGTATTTTTTAAAAGTCACATTTTTATTAATTTCTGGCTTTCCCCATTTTACATAGAATTAGATCTTTTTTCATCATAAAAACATATATAATAAACAAAACAATGCCATAAAAATTAAAGACATCAATTTTTATTTTAAATATTATGGGTACTTTATCACAAAACATTTAATTTCCAAGGTACAGTATACATTTTTCTTCGTAGACAATACAAAACCATCACCAACTAAAAAATATGGCATCCGCAGTGGACTTCTCAAAAAAATCTATTGTTTTCATCACTGGAGCATCCAAAGGCATTGGCCAAACGATCGCCATCGAACTAGCAAGAAATCTAAACCAAAATTCAATATTTGTATTATTAGCACGCTCACAGTCCGGTTTAGATGACACTAAAAAAAGAATTTCCGAGTTAGACAAGTCTATAACAGTCCTAACATATGTTGTAGATCTATCAAAACCAGACCTAAATGTGTACAACGACATTATCTCCAAGGTTTTGTCAAGCATCGATAGTGCCGGCATAGAGTTTGGTTATATCATTCACAATGCTGGTCATGTTGGAAGTTTAAAAGAAACTACCGAGCTCACAGACCTGCAAGTGTGGAGAGAGTACTATGATTTAAATGTTTTTTCTGCTGTGCTGCTAAACAGTGTGTTTATTCAAAAAATACGCCCCATAGCGCCTCAGTTAGTTGTAGTTAACATAACTTCTATATGTGGTCGCCTTCCGTTTTCCAACATGTCTATGTATGGGTCTGGTAAAGCCTCCAGAGAATTATTTTTCAAAGTGCTGGCTGTAGAGCAGCCTAAGGTAATTGTATTGAACTATTCACCAGGGCCTGTACAAACTGAAATGTTCGATTCAATATGTGATACAGCTGAGAGTTCAGAGTTAAGGAAGAATTTTAAAGAAATCAGGGATAAGTCTGTATTAACTACAGCACAGACAGTGGAAAAATTCTTGTCTATTTTGGAAAAGGGGGACTATAAGAGTGGGGATACTTTGGATTACTATGATCGTACATAAGTAAATTACTACATTCCTTAAAAGAATAATAATTTGTAGATATATTATATGTTTATTGTAAAATATATATTTTATGTGTACCATATTAATAGTTTGTTTTTTTATCCACATTGATAAGGGAATTTGCTTATTATTGTTAAATAAATTATTTTTAATGAAAATGTAGCTTTCTATGATTATAAAGAGTTATTCTTGTTAAAATGTTCCAAACATGGCTCCTATCTTGCGCAAAGTTTTTTTAATTTTTAATTCTTCATGGAAGATGTATTAAAAACGTTTTTTTAAAATGCCTGTGACCTCGGCAATTTCACATATTTTAACTTGCCAAACGTCTAATACCTATATCTTAATAGTTTCTGCAGTTTTTCGCCGTCTTTGACGCGGATAATCTTCAGTGCTGGTACGATCACATTTAAACACAGCAGCGCATTTCTTAATATCGGAAAATAAAAAGGAAGAATGTTATTAATCCTATTTTGCAAGAAGTTCTATAACAACTTAATTTTTAATTAATTGCATTTTCAAAAATATGATAAACACCTGTGATTTAAAATTATCTGTCTAAAAAACTATTTATCAAAATCACTTGCGTCTTTAAAAGTGTAATTACAAAAGATGTACCAGCCCAACAAGTGACGTATGCTTAGAGGGCTTCCACTTTTTTTAACAAATTAAATTTAGATTTTTAAATTTGACAGTTGAGCCCTCTACTTTCTGTAGACAAATTTAAAATATTGCTACACGTATCGGGCGATACGCTTGAACCGGGTAAAGCCGTGACCCGTCCACCATCCCAAAACGATCAGTTATACTGATAATTTATGGATAGCTATTGTGTAAAAACCAGCTTCAGCTACATTACTTTTAACACTTAACATATTATGTATATATGCCCAAATTTATTGCGTTTCGTTCGAGTATTAAACAATTTCGACTTTTTTTAGCTTACTGTGTATATCAATTTTATTTAATTCTATAAAACTTAAAAAAATATATATTAATTATCTAAAAACTTGCTAATCATTGAAACTCTTTAAATTACGTAAAATGTTCTTATCTTTTTCAGATCGAAAACCTACTATATCTTATATACAGGGCGATTAATAAGTTGAGGTTTTTTCTAACTGTGTATAAAACTCGTTAAAATAAGCAACTTTTTTAAATATATTTTTTTCAAAAACCCAAAAATAACATAGCTACATAAATTTATTTGAAAGTGTGTCTAGTGCGGGCCAGTTCATAAAAAGAAAGTTTATTTCTTATTTACGCTTGTTTTTTTTTTTGGCTTGTTAATCACACAGTATGAATCAGTCTCATTACTTTTACCGGACGAGGCGAGGATTAGTTTTAATTTTAAATCATTGTTAAATCGCGAAAATGAAACAATCCAAAAACAATGAATACGTGGATGTGTTCCTCATTTATGGAGAGTGTCGTTAATCTGCGACCGTTGGTTCGAGATTGTTCGCGCTACGGTTTCTCTGAGTAATTTTTCCCTAATTTTTTTAACTTTAAGAATTTGTTACAAATAGTAGAAGAAAAATTTTCAAAAAAAGCTCTCGTCATACAAAAACTACATCTCTACTCTTTAAGAAATAACCAAGATTTTTTTTCAGATCATTAAGGATCCCCCGTGTACTTTTTTGAATTTTAATTTTTTTTACTAAATTTTTTTGTACCCTTTAAAAAATAAACAAAAAAAAACCCGATGGTAAAAATCTTTACCGTTTTATTTACAGTGTTATTTACACCTTAAATTTGTCCCTCTAGACTAGAATACCTTCCTAAATCGCAATAGGTATACGATATTTTTATTTCCTATAATACCAATATTACTTGTTTTAATTACATACAACTAATTGTCTCATAACCTTGGATATTTCCGATCTATTTTTTGCAATCAAAAAACTTGTTTACACCGATATTTGTAAATAAAATGCATTCTACTGTATGGTTACCTTGAAGCGTATTGTGGTAGATCAAATAACATTAATTTGAAACAATTTATAAAACATTAAAAATTATACAGAGTAGATCAAAAATTTATCTGTTTGAAATTTGACATTGATACTGCAATAAAGTAAGAGTATAACTCCTAATTTAAACCATTGAGGAGGCGACATACCTTCCAGGACAAGCCAAAAGGAAGCTACATTTGTTGTGTTGTTGATGGTCAATAGAATAACATATGAAAGGAAGCCTTGTATACATATTCTTTTTTTTAAGAACATAAATTTTATACGTTTTTTTTTTCGAAATTTTTATTTTTACCTAAATATTGGAAGAGTTAATAGAACTATTTTTGATTTTAAGTAAATATACCTTCTTTATAGAACGTTTGTATATACAGTTTTTCCTTAAGGTTGCATAATCAATGTTCTAAAGTGGGCTCGAGAACCCTCTAGATAAATCAGAAAATGCTTTTATTAATTTTAAATGATAATGATGCTTTTATCATTGTTTCAATATTGATCTAAGAACGATCAAATATTGTAATTAAACACATTTCGGTTAGTTCAATCAAAGAAATATTTTTTTTAATCAGGAATCTGGGATATTTTAAATAATAATTATTTGACAATTATTTTGTTTCAAGTGTCCAGATAAGAAAGGAGCAGTAGTAAAAAAAGATGGGCAAACTTAGAACGCGTTAAACCTTCGGTCTTATACCTAGCGGCAGCCCTGGCGTGCAAGAGAGAAAAAGCGCGATAAGACTACACCCTTTCTCTCTCTCTCTCCGCTCTTCGTGCTGATTGGTTGACCTCTCCCCGCCAAGCAATCAGTACGCAGAGCAAGAGAAAAAGGAGGTAGGGCCCCCCCTTTTATTGGCGGCCTTTTCCCTTTTCTCGCCCAAACCGCTTGGTTTAAAGGGTCCAATTGGTAGGAAATCCGTTTGCCTGTTGTTTTTTTATAACGGGTGTACCAGTCTTAATTTTTTAAAATGTTTACATTATTCTTGTGTTTAATAAAATAGTTTTAAAGTTTTATTGAAACCTAAAAATTAGGTCGAAATAAAAATCACCATTCTGGGCAAAATGGGCAAAAGTTTGAATTTCAAACATCACCTTTTGGGAAAAAAAGAAATCGCGTTTCATTTTTAATTTTACCCCCTTTTTTGATTACCATTAACAAATCTAATTTTCACCTATTGCTACTTTTTCTTTTCTAAAGACTTGTTATTAAAATTCCCAAATTCGACCCGTTTTGGGGTCTTGGAGACCTAAACTTTGTGTTTTTAAATACGGCCCTGAATTTTTTATTTCGGATTTTAACTTTTAACGTCCCAAAACCAATGCTGAATCGAACTTATTCGAAAAAAGCATTGTAATGATTTCCTGGTAAGATCTTACCAAAAATCTATTATCTGTGTCTCTCTAACACATGATTTTTTATGGAAATTGTCATCAATATGAATTTTTTGAATAAGTCCGATACATCATTGGTTTTGGGGCCTTAGAAGCTCCTAAAATCCGAAACAAAAATTCCAGAGCCGTATTTTAAAAAATTAAGTTGATGATGGCAGCTTAAAGACGAAACGTCGGTGTGTAAATCTAATAACACTGTCTTGTAATCTAATCAAATAGAGTTTAAAAAAAAAGATGAATCGCGAATATTCGGTTTTTGCCAAAAGTCTTAGAAAGTATTCGAAGTTTTTAAACTTTTAAGGTGGCATTTTCATTAACATTCAGGTTTCTGAGATCGTAATGATAAGGCTATAATTTGGGACAACCTGTACATCACACGTGCGTTTGGACATAACTACAACACTCGTGTGATTCGAATAACCCGGTCTACGACCTCGTCATTCTAATCTTTCACAATTTTTGTTCTAATAACTTTATAAACGCACAAGCAATGACTATATCTCTTTCCAGGAAGTATGAGTGACGTAAGCCCCCTCCTCTTTCTCCTCAAACTCGCCTGGGACTGCAGGTACCGATTGCCTCTTCTTATAACCGTTGGATTCATGGTATTGGACGTGCGCATGCAATTGGACATCAACGTGCAGATGAGGCAGATACCGAGACCCAGACCCCAACACAGGCCCCCTCGCGATATGCTTCCACTGAACGAGAGTCAGGAAAATAGGGATCAGAGGGAAGATAATATGAGCGACAGTAAGTTTTTAATCTTTATTCTATTATCTTGTTTAAAAACTGCCGAAACGTCGTGGATATGTTTTATGATATCATTTTTTATTAAAAGATAATTGTTCTAGAATATAAGTTTAAACTTTCGTGACACAAAAAGAAAATAATTTAGATATCTTGTTACTTTAAAATTCTAAAAGCATTGATTTAAAACACCACGTTTCAGCTGGTAAGTACATCCAGCCATCTTCAGGTGAATACAGTATTCACATAAAGACGGTTGGAGATACTTACCAGTTAAAACGTTGTGTTTTAAATAAATTAACATAATGGCTGCCTAGGAAAGATCTGTTATTCGATTTTTTTCTATTACAGGTTCCTGGACGACGTTTGAGGAGCAAGAAATCTCTGACCAAGAATAAATATATTCGAAATTTTATTAGAGAAAAGAATGAGACTGTTTGTTACCTGGCGATAATTTATTTATATATGTAATTGTACGTAGTTTTTGGTGGTTTAAAAATTGTGTTTTTATACTGAATTATTTTTGTAAACATTGTGTTAAAAATACTTATGTGGTATGTGTAACTTTTTTTAAAATAATGTGATATATTTAACACCTTTTTTAAAGGAGGAATCTAGTGTTTTCAAAGTATATGTAATATAGCTTATACAGGGTGTTACTTAATGGTATGTCATAATTTGAAGGAGGCTTTCCCCCGGATCGATTTTAAGTCAAAAAATTCATATAAACGTGGGCCCAAAATGCTTAGTTATTAAGATACAGGGTGTTAAAGTTTTATTTTATTTTTTTTTTTTAAACATTTTTCAAAACGGTTTGAGATATTAAACTGAATTTTGGCACAGGATATTATGGCATAAAAACACACTTTTAGATGTTCATTTAATTTTTTTTTTTCAACCAGTGGCGTAGTATGACGAATTTTCAAAACAATTTTAAAAAAAATACTACGCCATTGACCGGGGAAAAAAAATTTGGTTTTTAATAATTATCAATCAATTATAAACAAAAAATCCCCTTTTTTTTGCCGTAAAACTTACCGTTTGGGAGAAAGTTAATTAAAAAAACTTTGTACCCAAATTGATCTTGAAAAATTTTATTGAAATAAATCAAGTTAGTTTGCCTTTTAATTTTGTTTTTTGGTAAACATTTGACATGACGTTAATTATCATTCTTGATTGTGTTAAAGTTTTATTTTAAATTTTAAAAAATTTTTTTCAAATATTTTTTTTTAAGCTATTTTTTACAAACTAGTGAAAAAAAAACAATAACAATTAAATACAATACATACATAATTTACAAAAAAGTTAAAAAACCTCCCCTATGCAGGCTTCCTTTCTTCTCATTGAATTAAACCCTTTAAAAATTCCTGGGTTTTGGTAGTTTAAATCTGTCAATAATTCTATTTCTGAGTTCTTCTAATTTTCACAATTGGGTATGATAAACTAATTTTTTTAGGTGTCCCCACAAATAAAAATCTGGCTGTTCGGCAGGGATCTAGGTGACCAAAATTGTGGCCCTCCACGGCCTACCCAAGTTTTGGAGGCTCTATTTAAATGCTCACGACCAATATGCTAAAGTGGGGGGCGCCTCATGCAAAAACCCAAAAGGGTTTTTCCCCGAAACTGAAGAGGAACATTTTCAAGAAGCAAAGGCAAATCATTTTGGGAAAATTAAATAATCCTGTCCGTTAAGGCGTCCTGGAAAAAAAAAAAGGTACAATTAAATTCGGATCATACCACCAAAACGTTCAGTGAAAATTGTTCCTGAAAATGTGTTTTGAACGATGAGGGTTTTCCGGGCCCATAATGATTGTTATGGAAATTGGTTATTGCATTTCTTGAAAAATTTGTTTTCCCCCTTTAAACAATATTTTGGCATCAAAAGAGGATTTTCTGTTACTTTTTGGGATACCATCTACAAAATTGCGTACTTTGGTTATAATCTCTAGGAAGCAATGCCTGAACCCTTTTTATGTGAAAAGGATATAACAAAGAATCTCTAAAATCTCCCATACCGTCTTGTAGCAGATGTTTAATGCCATACCTTTTTTTCGGTACTTGGGTTGGCCTCTTGACTGCATGCAGGACAGCCTCCTCCACTGCCGGTGTTCTAACGTACGGGGCCTTCCCCCGGAAAATTAGCTTTAAAACTGCCAGATTCAGTCAGGACAAATGAATGTTTTAAATGTTCGTCTATCTGGGGGGCGATTAGGATACCTTTCTTCAGCATTACCATTAGCTAGACCAAAAAGGGAAATGCATTTGTGTCATTTCCAAATTAGAATAATTTCCATTTTTTTGAACTAGCAAAAGCACGTTTTAAGATCGAAGGAGAAATAAATACAAACTGTCAAGAATGATAATTAACGTCAGTGTCATAATGTTTCAACAACAAAACAACAATCGCTGGCAACGAGCAAAGCAAACATTTATTTCAATAATAATTTTTCAAGATGAAATTTTTTGGGGACATAAGACATTTTTTTAATTAACGATTTCCCCAAAAAAAGGTAAGTTTTACGGCAAAAAGAAAGAGGGATTTTTTGTTTATAATTGATTGATAATTATATAATTTTAAATTTCGTGACCAAAGAAAATAATTAGTATTTTTTTTAATTTAAAATTGATTTAAAATTTCGCTGTAGCTCCGCCACTGGTTGCAAAAAAAAATTGAAATAACTTCCAGAAAAGTGTGTTTTTTACATAATATCCTGGAAAATTTCTTTTTTCAATATCTCAAACCGTCTTTGAAAAAAAAATTAAAAAAAATTTTGAAAATAAAAAAAAAACTTTTGTTCCCCGGGGAAAATTTAAATTTATAAGAAATTTTAGGGCCAGTTTTTAAATTTTTTAAAATGGGATCTGGAATCTCTTCAAATTGTGAAAAATGCATTAAGTGTAACCTTTATTTTTTTAAGGGCTTTTTTAAGGATAGAAAAGTAAATATGTAATTTTTTAAGCTTGTTTAAGGGCAAAGAGGGAGAAAAATGTCCCAGCTCATGGAAAAATTATTTTTTTGTACGCTTATGCATTTTTTTCTGTCAGTCACCGCCAGTAACATAATTTTAAAAATGCAATTTTTTGTGTTATATAAAAAGAAACAGAGGAAATATGACGAAGAATAGCCTGCAAAAGTTACATAACTTAAATAAATGTATTCTTTTTCATCCTCATTGCGGCTCTATTTTTGCCGTCACACTAAAAGCGTCATATTTATATTACATATAAATTTTGACCTCTCATGAAAAAATTTGATGGTATTTATATTAAAAAAAAATAAAGTGACTCTTTTGTTGTCGTACTGTTTTTGTGTAAGTTTCAATTAACCTACTGATTAACATATAAAAAGGAACGCGATATAACTCTAAAAATTACTCTATTTGTGTTAATTTATTTTTAAGAAATGACATGAGCCAAAAAAAATATGTTTAAAATGAAATTAATTCTCCTGAAATTAATTAGGGTCAACTATTCCTTATTTGGTGTAAAAAAATATTTAATGAATATTTAACTTCTGCTTATTTAGTAACACCTTAACCAGAGCTGTCGAAATTACTTCTAAAAAGTAATTCAATTACAATTCCAATTACTTTCCTAATAGTAGTAAATTACGATTACCAATTACCAGCATGTTTGTTAAAAGTAATTCAATTATCAATTAAAACTAAAAGTAATTGATTTTTTTAGCAATTACTCTATTTAAATTTCCACATATATTAAACACGATACACTAGACAAATAAATATTTATATCAATATGCATCAAACGCGCCCTTCACACTATTCAAACTGCTTTCTAGGCAAGTTTAACATTTAATGACTAAAATGAAAATTTCTTTTTATCCTACCCATTTTTTAATACTACATCAACAGATTTTTTCGCAAAAAAAAGTACAAAAACGTAGGCGGTAAGCATCATATGGCGCGGAGATGGCGTTTGCCAGATTCAAAGCGGTCCGCCGTGTTTTAACATGCTTTTTCTGGCTGGCAAAAATTCCAGCAGTTTTTTCATAAAGAAAGGTAATTGAATTTTTCGTGGTAATTCAATTATTTATTGGGTAATTGAATTAATTTCTAATTAATTCAATTACTTTATAAGTAATCGAATTACTTTCCAATTACATTATTCTATTAATTAATAATCCAAATACAATTACCTTCTCCGGAAAGTAATTGAATTAAAGTAATCCAATTACTGAGAAGTAATTGGATTATTTTTAAGTATAAGAAAAAACAATAGTACGTTTTAAAACATATTTATTAAATAAATTAAAACTAAATAATAATTTTAAATTGAAATTAGGGGACGAATTAAATAAAACTAATAAATTAAATGTTACAAATAGAAAAATTAAAGTATTTAATACACACCACGTAAATGCGAATAAACTCTATACAAAAATTTGACAGACAGACTTCAAAATGGAAAATTTACAAACAAATGGACTCTTGGCAGTCGACGCTGGCGTTTCGTTCACTCCGCAATGTACAAAATACTTTTTACAGGTTTGTCTTTCTGAAATTAATAAAAAATCCTTTATGACTAAAAAATTGTTAATATACAGGGTGTCTCATAAATAATGAGCCACAGGAACTGGAGATACTGCAAGCGAACACTGTAATTCAATGGAGATAGAAATAGACAAGAAATAAGTTAAAAAGATTTTTTCTTTCTATCACTAATTGGTACTCTATATCATTTTCTCTAAGTAGCTCGTTGAATTTCAGAAACGGAAAATATAGTATATTATTCAACATGAAAACACAGGTTGCTTTTTGGAAAAATGCACAATCTATGGAAAGATTTACCGATAGTGACATATTTTTTTTAATTATCAAAACCTTAAAGCCTTGCTCTTTATTAACGTTTTAACTTTTTGTTTATCTTAATAGTTCCTTTTTTAGAGGAGATATAATTTTTAGAAAGATATTTTTTGGCGCAATGTAGTTATAGGGCTTCAAATAGTTTTTAGAAATTTTATTAAGAAATGCAAGTTCTTAGGGAAATATACAGGCAAATTATTAGTACATTTTAAAGGAAAATCCGGAAAGGTGTTCAAATTATTTTCTAAAATAAAAACTTGGTCGAAAAATCCTAAAATGTTTTGAAGAAATGTGAAAAAAATTTTGGAAAAGAATAAAAAAAGCAAAAAATTATAAATGCTTTATTTTGAAGTGCAATGTCCAAATATATTTAAAAATATATACACAAATTTTCAGTGACAATACATTTAAAACACTGATTGGGTTTAAGACGAGATTTTTTTGTTTCCCCAAAGTTGTGCTCAAAAGAAAACAAATCATAGCAAGACTCTGGCTGGTCTCTCTATTTCTATACTCCGAACCAGTTGTTCGGAAATCCGATTATAGCTCAGAAAACTTACAGAGTCGGGTTTAAAGAGATTTTCTATTACTGACAGTAAATTTCTTCTCTATGGAGTTACAGAGTTTGTCTCCTGGACAGTAGGCATACGACCAGAAATGTACAAGTTGTATCGAAACAAATATTAACAGGTCAAAACACCCTGTATATCTTTAAGGTAAAAAGTGAAACCTCAAAATAAAATTTTGGACCAAACCTATCTATTTATCCACAATTCCAAATAAAAAATTTTCAACATTGACATTTGTAGCTTTGTCTATTTTAACCTTGTGAAAGGTTTACGAGTAAACTAATACTTGATTAATATTTATTTTTACCTATTTAAATAATTTTATATCGGATTAACTTATTTAAGAATAATTTATAAATGTAATGTACGATATATTGTATTACAATAAAATTGTTAATTAAATATAAGGTATATATTTCCTGTAATGTATTTTTAAAAGTTTGTTAGGAAATATTAAATAAAAAAATATGAATTATCACTTCTTGTAGTTTAGTACCCTCAAAAACGAGATCTCAACCAGAAGTGTCTACTGTAACACTCCAGGGCACCTACCCACTGCATTAGAATCCCGTCCGACGGAACTTTACAATGATTATTAAAGACCTGTCTTGCGAAACGACACTTACCTTTCACACTTTCCCTCCACATCTAAACCTTGACTTCTTCGCACGGAAGCGACACTTTATTGGAAATTGAAGTCTCTTGCATAATGTCCTCGAGAGGGCGACTCTGTCCCTCCGTCGACGGCTGCAGATTCGTAACTTCCTCCCCATGGATCGTATTCAGACAGCTCTATAGAAAATTGTTTGTTAACACGAGGAAAAGTCATACCTAAATATCGTGAAGTAATTCTTTGGTTACTTTTGTCATATACTTATAGAAAAATGTAAGAAATATCCAATGAGCTGTTAGGTTAACTGGAGAAAGCATCGATTTGGCATAAGCGTGGCATCATAAACGTACATTCTAAGGTTCCGCCGAGCGATGAATGAACCTCTGTACTCAAACAATAAAATCCACCAAAATCCGGGAAAATGGTTACTACAGATACTATTTTGTCGTAAAGCGTGGCTGCCAAGTATCTTTCTGTTTCTTTTACTTGATAGTATATTATGATTAAATTTTAGTTAATTTATTCTTAAAATTACATCAAATTAAGCTATTCTGTTGTATTCTAATATTTGTTATATTTATTACTATAAAGTATTACATAGAAAAGTATTGATGTCAAAATACTATTTTACAGCTACTAATAAAGGCGCTAAATAAAGTGACAACAGTGCATTTTTCGTAGAGGCGTATTTCGGCCACCTTCGGCTTCGCTCGACAGATGACACATTCAATATAGCGTTTTAGTCTGAATGTATCTCGTTGTTTGGGTTATTTTTGTGACAATTGTTGTATAAATTTCAGTTTTGTGTAAGTACTTTTAATAAATTAAAATGGTAAGGCAGTGCCAAGTCTGTAAAGTGACAAATATGATTATCATTTCACAAGTAAGTACAAACTATGCTTGTACTATTCTATCGCCAATAATAAACACAAAATGTTGGACGCAGCTCTTGATTTCGTTTATGAATGAAATGCTTTCTCTATCTATGCTGTACGCTCATTGAAAATATCATTATAAAACTTAACCAAAGAATCGACCCACGAAATTTGCAGAATATTTAGAACTGAATCTTGGTTTCTTTTTTTTTTAATAAATCACGATGATTTCATATAGAATTTAAGCAAAAATAAAGCGTCCAAGATTTGATCAGAGATATAATTTTTTAAAACACTTTCTTTGTCTTTTGTTTTTTTGTGATTTTTACAATTTTTCAGTTTAATCAAGGATAAGGCTCTGAACGTGGAGACGTCAAAGATACTCCATAAATTATCTTGAATAAAATAAAGAAGTGTAAAAATCACAATTTAAAGTAAATAAAGTTTTTCACGACTTTTTTGGAAATTTAAACAGAAATCTAAACACCAATTTTAATCACCAACTGGTGGTCTAGCTAGTTCTCTAAATTTTGTAACCACAGAAAGAGGCGCTAAGTGGGTAAATCATTTCGTACTATTCATACAGAGCATGTCATTTATCTATTATCAGAAATGCCAAAATTTTTGTAGGATCAAAGAAAGAAATGTTTTATATAATCTTTTAAACAATTAATATACTTTTTTTATTTTTAATTTAACAAGAAATTGACGACCCTGTATCAAACAGTAAAATTTTTCAGAAAACGGTCGCTAAAAATATACGCTAAGATATTTCACTATTCTAAGCTAGAATGACCATTAACAGTCAACTTTCTGCCACTTTTATGACAGAAATTTCCACTGTAAAAGGATCATCTACGTGATAACGGCTAAAAAAATCAATATGATTACGTGTTAATGAAAAAAAAATCAGTGACATGATTAGTAGTTCAAGCAGGCGTTTAGGTCGCACTATTATAGCCCTAAAATTCTCATCAACTCAGTCATCGGAACTTTAAGAATTCTTTAAAGTTCCGCCTGTTTGTGGTTGTATATTCACCGGACGGACCTTTAAGGATATCTTTTAAAATTTCGTGACATAATGAAACGAGAACTTGGGATATCAAAAATCTTAAAAGTACGAGCTTAACTCCTGCCCAAACGGCTATGAGGATGAGCAAAAACGAAAAAAAAATCTAGATCCAAACATTTACCTATTTGTATTAATGTCTACCACTCTAACACAGACATCACTAAATCATCCTCTGTAAGTTCTGGTAAGGCTAGGTGTTGCGTTAGTGAAATCGCATTAATTTCGTATTAATTAACTTCAACAGCAGATTATTGACTTTCGAGTAAAAATGAGACTTAATAAAGAAACATATTTTAATAAACAAACAAAATACGGGCCCCATTTTTACAAGAGAGTCGGTACGTTCAGCAGACAGACATGTAAGGACATGAGAGAGGTGTTCCCACTTACTGCGGCACTGGGAGCACACGCTGTACAGCGCTGCCAATATGGCACTTCTCGCCTTCGAGGATTTTCGTCCAAACAAAAAAAATATGAAAAAAATTGCATGAAATGGCGGCAACAATGCGAGATGGTCGACAAAACCGATTCGTATAGGTCAACTTATCAGTAGTTACACAAACCATACCAATAATAATAATAATAATTCTATTTTTTAACGAATTTTTTGTAGTTTTTATTTAAACTGTTCTTATGCAAGGTTTGTCACAAAACATTTTATTATGAAGTAAAATTTTTATTTTAAAAAAATGTATGTGTACATATTTTGTTCTTTGTTGTCACTCATTGGATTATTGATATTACCATCCCAGAGATACCAATAAAAACATACTTTACGGTTTGATAGGTTCAAAAAATTGAATTTTATTTTGTTGCATAAATTGTTTCCTTAATATATCCAGAATATGGTGAAACAGTGATTTTTCAAAATTTGAAGCCATTATAAAGATACAGCAGTTAAAAGAGGCCCTTCTATCCAAATGTATGCTTATAAAGTACATACAAGTTTAAACAAGTTTACGAAAAAATTAGTATATTTATTTACCCTGTGAAATTTATTTTAGTCTTGGTATCGCAGATTAATGATAAGTTAGGATTTTTATAGTACATCTGTACTTGATACTTTAAACGCGTTTTTCTAAAAACTATGTTTTTTAAACTTTTCTCCATCATATCTCGATTCACTTTAAATTTCTAGGGTTGACTCAGAATATATAGACGCAATTCGAAATTTTTTTGTTTCACAGTCCGTCAATTTTTTAATAATCATTAATTTCATGTATTTAAGCTTAAAGATTAAAAAGCCGTCAACTGTTTTAGTTTCACTTAAGCCAATCAGCTGACTTGGTGGAAGGAGTGAGGGTCTATTTTTGTGAGGCAGGTGTCTTTGGAGCCTTATAACTTTGGTTCTAATGAATATTTTTAGCTAAAAAATTATATGTATACTCTTGAAACACTTATAAATAAATGATAAAAGCTTCCAAGTTCTATCTCTTCACTGATTCACACAAAAAAATATCAAAAAATGCATAAAAATCAGACCGTCAAACCAGAGAACCCCCTTAAAATATTTTATCTACAACGTACGGTAAGTACTTACACGCACTTTTTAGTGCGGTAACTACCACTTTACCGCACTAGTACGGTCAAGTGACAGTTCCTGCAAAATTATTTTTTTTTGTTCAGTATTTGTCTTTTTATAAAGACTAAAACAAGATAAAAAAATAAAAATGACTCTAAAAACTTAATGATACAAAAGCAAGCAAAGCTAAAACTTTATAGTTATGTTTAAATTACTAACGTTCCCAATGGTGACTGCATCTAATTACTTTTTGGTTTTATGACAATAATATATCATATTCTCTTTTGCGGCAATGAAATTGCCGTAGCGGCTTCCACTAACTTGGAAATTACCGAGTTTTCTATACTTTCGCGTTCTGAATCCATGTTTGGCTTAACTTTACTATTAAGTTGACAGAGGCGACATTAGAAACCACAAATTTGTAAATGCTATTTTGACTTTACAAAGCAACTTTGATTTTATAATATTTTGTGATTTTGTATGTGAAAAATCGCTGCTTGACATTTTGTTATCGGATTTTAAAGACACTGAAACGGTTTTTTGGGGAAAAATGGAATACTTTTTGGTATGGACTCTAAATGCCCGGGTTGTAGATAAAAATAGTGTATATATTCACTACGATAATGGTTTTTAGCGTCCTTAAGTGAATGCAAACCTCAAGAAAGGTTTTTCTTGATGCGCATCAAAAGACAAACAATTTTTTCTTAATAACACGATTTTAAAAATTTTCATAACATTTAAAAAAATCAAAATATTTAAATCCGATGACGAGTAGAACATTAAGAAAAAACTAATTAGAACTACTTAGAACTTTTTATACCGAAAAGTACTTTTATGTCAAAAAGTAATTTTTATAAATGAAAAAAAAATGTGAAATTTTGAATAATTGACCTTATCTTTTTTTTTCAAATTATTCTATCAAATAAAAAACAATAAAAAAATAGAAATGTTATGAAAAATTAATACATGACCTACAAATCTTTAGTAAAAAGTCAAAAAAAAATAATTTTTCGACTTCTCAAATGAAAAATCTTAGTGAAATTATTGTTTTTGAAGTTCCAAAAAAATTTTTTTTCATAAATCCGATGACAAGTAAAACATTAAAAAAAATGTAAATATCTTAATTGATCGATATTTTATGGCAAAAAAAAACAGTGGAGTTCCACTTTAATATAAATACCTTTTAAAAATTTAAGATGACCAAAATTTAATAAACTGGCGAATTAAATTTGCCGTCGTTTATTCTCCCCAAAAAGACCACGTTTGGCAACACTGGGGTGCTATTGATAGATATTTACGAAGGGAAACAATTGACTGACTGATTTAAATGTATATATCGTATATATGTTTGTATCGTTAGAAGTATTTTGAAAAACTGAGAAATGGTCTTTAAATTGCAAAACACGAATAATATTTCTATACCTGATAACAAAAAACTTTTAAACAGCAAAATCTTCGTGACAAACCCTGTATATAGTCGTTTAAATAAGAAATTATGTTAAGAATATTTATTGCTTTAAAAAATATACTTATTAAAGTAAACACCGTTTGTGTAACTCCTTGATATCATAATGAAGTTAAGAGTGAAATTATTTTTAAAGCAAGATGTGTCGTCCAAGAAATTTTAAAAAAATTAAAGAAAGTAAGAAGTGCTTACCTTATTTAAGGTAGTCTGACTACCAACTTTTAGATGGACTTTCTGGGCACAAAGAGTCTGAAGAAGGGCGATTCCTGCAAGAAAAAAATCCATCGATATTAGCATATAGAGGGTTTTTAATATTTAGACTACTTACCATCTTCCCGCCTGGACGCGTACTTCGTTTCCCACGCATCGTACAGCCTATTGTAGTACCGCGGCTCCATGAACTCCAGATACTTGTGCGTGTGCGCTGTGGGAAATATCCTTTCGAATTTCCCTTTCACCACGTATTCGTCTTCGGCTCTTGTCAAATGTCGAACATCGTCACCTGAAATATTAAATTTGAACTCCATACACTTGCAAATATCACTTTTTATAAATACTTCTTAAAGGAAAATTATACAGTACGAGTATCTAACTTGAAATAAATTTATCAAACCAAAAAAAGTTTTTGGGTAATTGTTTAGAATTGCGGCCCCACCTATTTTTGGCTATAAAAAAATAAAATATGGAGATATTGACATGCTTTTTTTTTTCATTTTGTTCGATTTTACGGCGCATTTACGAATCTTTTAGAAAAAAAAAAAAACAAAAAAAAAAAATCAGTGTTAATTTTTATTTTGAAGATAATTTAATTTTCAGTTTTTCGTCAATAAAATCCATTCATTTAAGTTTAGCAATTTTTAGTGATTTGTTTCATATTCTACATGTAAAGACAAATAATTTCAAAAACATTTTTTTCTCAAAAATTTCATTTTTTGGATTTTCCATTTTTTTTTAATTGAAAAATTGACATTTTCTATTTTTTTATATTATTTTATTTTTAATACACTTTAAGAAAAAAAAATATCTGACAACTCAAAAATAAACTTGTAAATTTTGCAAATTTTTAAAAAATTATAAAAAATGGAAAAATGAATGTTTTCATTTTTTTTTATTTTCAATAAAAAACAGAAGTTTTTAAGAAAAAAATATTTTATAAAAATTTTAAGCAAAAACAAAAAAACAATTGAAATTTTGAGCCTTGAATTTACTCTGAGAAAATCAAATTATTGAATTATTTATTTATTCAGTTAAATTCTTCAATGCACCGAAAAGTAGAATATTTTGAAAAAAAACTTGTCGATAACTTAATTTTTTGTTTTTTTTTTTGGTCAAAAATAGGTGGGGCCGCGATTCTAAACAATTACCTTTTTTTAAACCACACAACAAGACAAAAGCTGTTAAATTTGACAGTTGGGGATCGTCCATTAATCACGTGAGGCTTGAAAGGGGGGAGCTCGAAATATCACAAGAGAGAGGGAAGGGTGTAGTAAAATATCACGAGCATTTATTTTTTCGTTAAACGCGCGACTTCTAAACCGAAAAGCCAGTCAGAAACAAGCTGCAGCCTTAAGGTATGTCTCGACATTTTTATCACGGTGCTTAATTTTCCAGAATTAAATTTAAAGATATTCTGAAAATTTTTATGATACTTTGTACCAAAAACTACACGTGAGTTTGGGTAGGAGGGATGGAGGTAGTCTAAAACCTTACCACGTATCACCAGGAAAAAGGGGTAAGGTACCAGTCCACTTTAGAATTTTCTCAAAAAATAAATTTTTATTTTTTTGCATTTTTCACATGCTTGGATCTTTAAAAATCACCTCCTAAAATATTTTTTATGATATTCAAATCTTAACACTGTAAAATAGGTGAAAGTGTGGGCACGCTCTTAGCTAATATATATATAACAAAAAAAACTTTAAAAGCGTTTTTCTCGAAATGACTTTTTGTAAACTGCGGACAGTTAATCTCCGGAACTACTAGACCGATTTAAAAAAAAAAACCTTGTTGCGTTTTGATTATTAAGATGTTTTGTAAACCAATTTACGACAATTTGGCAAAACAAAAATTCGATTTTTTACAGGGCCAAAATAGTGGAATAATCGGCTGATTTAAAATGTGGTTAATTGGCTTGTAAGAAACATTCGTTCTTAAGAAACCATTTGGGTTTTTTGTTTTAGACTTGCCGATCCGAAGATTATCTGTCCGCAGTGGGACAACTTTTTTTCAGCGGCTCCATTTTGACGTTTCGTGATGTTTTTTAAAAAATGAAAATTAAAAAAAGATTTTTTTTGTATTTTTAAAACATAAAATAATTTAAAAAAATACGTTTTTATTTATTAAAATAGTCGAGAATGTTTTTTTAAATTAGTGGTTTTTTAGCCTTCTAAAGTGAATGTGAGGTATAGTAGCCCACCGTCTCAAAAGTCGTGATCAACCGAATCATGTCGTCACCATCGTCCACGATAACGCTCGGCCACATACTGTAACACTAACTTGCGCAAACTTAAAAAAATGAGATGGATTCCACTGAATCATCCTCCCTATAACCCAGACTTACTGCCCTGCGACTCACAACCTTTTGGGTTTCTTTAAGAAGCACTAGAAAGACAAAAATTACAACAATATGCCGGGATCGAAAAACTGCCAATCCGACGAAAAAATTGCGTTTCTAAAGCGGAATATTGTGTAAAAAAATGACATGCGCTAATCTTTCAACAGTAACTTACCAGTTAAATCCTTCAAAATATCATAGACGTAATCGTCCCGGCTCTCGAACTGAGTAAAGTTGGCGTGCTTGTTCCTCTCTTTCTTAGTCAGAGCTCGGGTGTATATCCGCCCGTCGAAGCACTGAGGTGCAGTCTTAACGCTCGGGCCCAATCGGGTGGGGAAATGGAACTGCGCCATATCGAACAGCGTCTGAACTAGGGGCCCTTTCACGTGAGCGTCTAAGGGAGAGGCACTGTGAAGGCTTGGAGATATATTAACCTGAAAGGGAGAAAGAGAGAACAATAAGTTATTATTATTTATAAATAAAAATATTGTTAACACTTCTTTACCTCTAATAACCAAGGTTTTAAATGCTCATCCAGCAAAACGTCGATTCCGAACAGCTCGTAACAGTTGTAGTAACTGTTCATGTTCTCCTCGCACAACGGGGTTATCAGAGCCTCGCACGAGATTATTGTCTTTATCACGAGTTGCTGCAGGTTTTTCCATAATGCTTTCGTATCGACACCCTCGTCGTGCATGTACTCCATCAATTTCGAGAGAGTCCTGAAATTTCACAAAACGAAATCAGCTTCAAAAATGTCGACTTGCAGCTACATTTTTATATTTTTTAACGTATCCTGAAGTTAATAACTTTTTATGCTTTTTAATATAGTTGGAATAATATACGATTTTAATGGGCGGTAGTGGAGCTCAAAACAAATTAAAAAGGACAAAAACACATGGGTCAAAAGTTAATAGTTTTCGAAATATGTCTTTTCATACTTTAAAACATTTGGCAACACCTCGCACGTTTTATCGCAGCGAGTCGAACGTCGAACGTTTTTTGCGAGGTTACATATTTACACCTTTTTAAAAATAGATGTTTATTTACATACAAATAGAATAAAGAATAGAATAGAATAGAATAAATCTTTATTGTGTTAACCAAAGGTTTTACATACGTCAATTGAATAAAAAAAAAAAGTTTAAAAATTTAAAAACCCAATTTACATAGAAAACATAGTGTTCCCAAAATAATATACTAAAGATAATGATAATAGTAACAATAACACACTTTAAACCAACATGACAATTACATAATAAAATAGTAATTAAATGTTTAGTGGTGTTGTCATGTATTCCTCAACGCTATAAAATGCGTGTTGTATCAAATACTGTTTGGTAGTGAATTCAAATTTTTTCATAGGTAGGTTTCTTGTTTCTGGATTAAGTTTATTATATAGTTTAACATTAAGAGAATTGTTTATTGACCTTTGCAATTTAAACCTGCACTTCTGCACTCTAGTATTATAATTAGGTACATCTGAATTCTGCTCAAGTATACGTCTTTTCTTGTGAATCTCAAGTAGGCTTTGAAAAATATATATGCAGGATCGTCAGTAGTTTTAGACGAATGAATAATGGTCGACAATGATCTCTAAAACCCATTAGCCAATATGCGAACAGCTTTCTTTTGTAAAATAAACACTCTAAGTGCTTGGCTAATATTTCCCCATAGGAGAATTCCATAGGATATGTGGGAATAAAAAAAAGCAAAGTATGAACTCATCGACAGGCGGTGCTTACAAACCTTCCCAGCCTCCTCAGAAGAAAAGAGACGACGAAAGCCTGCGACACACCCGATCAACGTGTCCCCGCCATGTAAGGCCATCATCCAATGTTATGCCCGATAACCTGACACAGTCACCCAAAGTGCTCTTTTGGATTGCTTGAAATGAAAATTTTTTTGGGTTTTTCCCTGTTCATACTTAACTTATTTAAATCAAACCAATCCTTCGTTTTTGCTCAAAGAAGACATGCTATTCTGTAGCGTCTGGGCATCGCCAGCTGACGCAATCAAACTTGTATCGTCAGCATACAGCAGACATCGATGTGGCATAAGATAATAGTACAGATCGTTAATGTACAAGTTAAACAGGATGGGTCCCAAGATTGATCCCTGTGGTACTCATACTTCACCCTTGTAATAGTAGACACATCATTCTCCTGTTCGACATACTGAGTTCGGGTTTGAGAGATATGATCCAAAGAGATCAAGCACAACACCCCTAATACCGTAGTAGCTTTCCATCTTGTTAAGCAATCTCTCATGATCGACACAATCGAAGGCTTTGCTGAGGTCATACAGTGTCACCCCGAAGTTTTCCCTCCTCAAAGCCCCCAACCGCATTACTAATCACTTCAGAAACGGCCTGAATGGTAGATTTGCCAGTTGTGAAACCATACTGACCGGGGTTAATAATTTTATGCTTTTCTCAAATATTTTACAAGTCTGAGCTTAAGGATAATTTCAAATATTTTTCCAAAGATCGGTATTATAGAAATGGGACGATGATTTGCTGGATCTTCCCTTTTCACCCTTTTAAAAATGGGGATCACTTTACTAACCTTAAATTTATCTGGAAACACACCTTGTTCAATACATAAGTTAAACAGAAAAGTTAGTGGCATTATCAAAAAATAGGCAGTTTTTTTAATTACCTTACTATTAAGTCCATAAATGTCGTTGACATTGGAATGTTTTAAATCATTTATTGCCTCAGAGACCTCCATTGGTGTTACCGGCTCTAGAAAAAGGAACTTTGACAGGTGGGCATATTAATGGTAGGCGGGACTGATCCATTAGAGGAAGATCTTTTATCAAGTCTTCTGCCACAGGAACAAAGTATTCATTAAATCTGTCAGATCTGATATGTCCGCTCACCATAGCATTATTTTTATTGGTTTCAAATTAATTAATTTCCAAGTATCTTTTCCTTTATTATTAGGGTTTTGAATAAAATTATGATGCCTTTCTTTTTGTTTCCCATGACTCTTGCATAATTCTTTTTTGGCTCTATAAGCACTCAAGGAGGATTCATCTTTAAAATGATCGGCAACAGTTTTCACCGCCTTAATGTATTTTCATTTCATAAAGTTCTTTGGTCCAAGTAACAGGATTCTTTTTTGTACCACAATATATTTTCTTTAAAGGAAAGTGGAAGGAGACCAGATCTTTATATATATTTATAAGAGATTCAGATAACCAATCAATAGAATCTTGACTATGAAACTCTGCCCAATTAATTTCAAAGGATTCACACATTTCTTCAAAGGCCATGTCAGTAATAAATCTTCTGTAGCTAAATTTACCCTGTTCCAGAGAATTTTGGAAGCTAAACCTGATACCATAGTGATCAGACAGGCAAGGATCCATGATACCCACATCGACGGGCTCCTCCTAATGTTTGTTAAAATTTGTCTATGCATGTTTGAGTACTGACAGAACACAGTAGGTTTATTTATTAGGGCTTCAAGGTTAAAAGATGAAAGAAGACATGCAACTCTTCAAAGGAAGGACAAGTGCTCAAAATTCACATTAAAATTCCAGGTGTTATTTTTTTTATATTTTTGAGATAAATCATCAAGCAAGACTCAAGCAGAACCAGAAACTCACCAAAGTTAGCGGTACAGGATCTGTAAACTGTAATAATCACATGCCCTTTAGAAATCTCCACCCCACAAAATTCAGCAGTAAATTATCTACAGTAGTCGTTTAAATCTACGGGATTACAAAATTTTAAAATATCCTCCCTTACATACATGACCACACCACCGTGTTTACCAAAACATCTACATAATAAAAATTACTTCTTGAAAATTATTTTAATATTTAATATGGAATTAAATGTATGTAAAAAACAATATATTATTGTTTGGTTTTTATTTGTAATTAAAAAATAATTGTACTTACCACAAAATCAGGCTGAATGTCCATTTTAAGAACACAAGTTATTATGTTTTTAAACGCCACTTTTTTATTTTGCTTAGAGAATAGAAAGTCTCTTATTATAAAAAAAAAGAAACAGCTACATTTCAGTTTAAATAAGTTGCTCAAAATGCCGTTCTCTAGTTTCTATACAAGCCTTACTTCGACGAACACAGTTTT